>JALIZH010012236.1:0-190712 GCA_030522465.1 Rhipicephalus appendiculatus
CTAGTAATGCAGACTTTCGTTACATTGACATGCAACCATAGGCGTGCACAAGTGGGGGGGCTATGGAGGCGGCTACTCCCCGTAATCATGTGGGGGGGGGGGGGGGGGGGACCAAGTCTGCCCCATACCTTCACTCAGTCGTACCTGTGCCATCATTTTTAAAAATACAAGGTTATGGCCATGAATGCTTTTGCTGCTAATAGTGGTCAAGGACAATTGATGTTGCATTCAAATAGTTGTTTTCTTCCCCTTTTTGCCCCCCGGAAGCTGGGGGGCTAACGGCAGGATGTTGTGGGAAGCACGTCATTGCTACATTTTCATTTTTGTATCCACAACCGGTGGGGTGGTAGTGCGGTGAAACCTGAACCTCCTAATGCGGGGAACACCGCGCATGGCTGTGCACGCTATTTCGGAACAAAATTGTGGTCTACATTCTCCCATTGTTATTTTGGTAACGCACTTTCAGCTAAAAAAAGGGAAAGCAGAGGAATCTTGAGGGCTCATTTTTCTTCTTTAGACACAGCACTAATTAGAACGCACAAGAAAGCTAAGGAAAGTAAGGGGATGTTGTTGGTAGTAATTACGCTGTAAATGTGACGTAAGCAAAGTTGATGTAAAGATAACTTGCCGCTGGCAGAGACCAAACCTGTGCCCATAAATGTCTCTTAAAGTGGGCGGGGGGGATGACCTCCACTGTAGCTCAGTTGGTAGAACATAGGATGCGACATTCGAAGGTCGAGGTTCACCCTGCCAGCGACAAGTTATCTTTTCACCACTCTAGTTTCTTCACATTTACTTCGTACTACTACCAACATCCGGACCACTTTCCTTAGCTTTCTAGTCTGGTAGTTCTAATAAACCGCAATATATTCACCAGTATGTCCGCAATACGGACAGTTTGTCGCACACGAAGTTTTCATTGCTGTACATGTTTGCTTTTAAAAAGTGCGTTTGAAAAACGTTAATGGAGAGCTGAACTTTTTCACACTGTGTGCTTACCACGAGCTTGAAAACAAAACCTATTGTGAGAGCACTGTTTCAGAGTTAGTGTCATGTCCCATATCATAGCAACAACTGACAGACACTCATGTTTCACTTCTAAAGGCAGAGGTATGTGTGCCACTGCATGGCATCAGAATCAAAGCGTACCTCGCAACGTTGCAGCCAGTAGGTCGTGACGGCAAGAGCGCTCCCCCATCTGCTTCATCGTCCCTCCAACTTCCAGCTGAAAGGCGGCCTTCCCAGTCCTCGCTGTCTTTGGCACCAGGTGGGCAATAGGCAGCGGAGGAATTGCAGACTCTTTACGGCGAAAGTTGTGCAGCACTATGCACACTCCAATGTATGCATTTATGTTGCCTTCTTTCGCCTTAATGGGTCATCGCAGCATCCTCCACCTTTGTGCCAGGATGCCAAAGGCATTCTCGATGACGCGGCGCGCCCTGGTCATTCTGTAATTGAAGACTCGCCGCTCGTACGCCTTGTTGTCATCTTCGTGCAGTGCTGAAAAGGAGAACACTGGGCACTGTAACAAAAACAACCTGCCCAAGCCTTTTTTCAAGTAGTGCTATCACTATTCATTACAAATGAAAAATGCAGTCGGTCATGCACTGTCTCAAGGGACGAGTAAAGATGCTAACTTGCCTTCATAGGCGTTACTCTAGTGTACTTGGCAAGAGCTCGACAAATCTTTACAACTCTTATTAGCAATGAAGACGCGAGAAAAAATCAGCAAAACACAAAGCAAGGAACAAAAAAGAAGGCACATTTAAGCAGTGCTTTCTTCCTCCCGTTTTGAGTATTGCTGGCTTTTGTCGCACCTAAATATTAACGAACCAGCCAAGTTTTTCACACTTCTGAAGTATTGTTGGCTATTCGAACATTTTCCTTTTTGAGCATGGCTCTGACAACTTCTCACCAGTACGTACTAAAGGCTCACCACAAATGTGTTGTAATTGCACCCATGCACGCGACATTTCTGCAATACTACACAAAGGTATCGAATCATGAGAGGAGTGTCCCTACATTTTTGCCACAAATTGTACATTGTCTACATTTCTGGAGACAGCTCAATTGTCACAATTTCATTGTAAAATTAGAATGAGATGGGAACACAATTGTACTTTATGTTAACTTTACTACATGGCAGCATAGTAGAAACACTGCTTTACTAAAATGGTTATGAAACATTGCGTCCTATGACTTGTACTGATAAGAATTTCTAAACATTTCAATTAGGAATAATACTGAAAGGGCATGTGTGACCTACAGTACACTACAATCTGCTTCCTTTATGATGTTACGGAAAAAAAGTGTGTTGGGCGTTCGAAATTTCTGACATACATTACTGACATAATGACAATGTTTGTGTATGTATGGCATAGAGTACTTGTAACGTTGATCAGTGAAGCTGTAGTGTAAACTCCCAGCGCGTTACAAGGAAATGAAATTGACGCAAACAGAATGACATGAGGCAACTGTCTACGTCTCATTTCCTTGCAGCTCACAAAACGTTTACACTATGTACAACCATGTGGCCCCTACCCTAGGTCTTCTGAACCTGTAGCCTGAGGGATAGAGTTGGTGGTTGGTAAATTCCTCTAAATTATTCACAAATCTTGTATGTAGATTTATACGAACCTGCAAGTTTCAAAACTTGCAAAGGGCCTGCAAGTTTCCCCTGCACAAGTGCAAAATTTCGGCCGCACCCCTATTGATCAGATAAATGCACGTTAGAAAAGACAAGGGCATCCTCTGTGCCAAAATAAATTGTCTTGTTCATCTATTTCATCTTCCTCTTTGAGTGCAAGCTAAAGTGCCTGTAATAAGCTTTGTTTTCCCATGTGTCATACTAAATCCTCCCTCTGTGTGCATGTTCGTAGTTATAAAATGCTATTCCCTTATAACCACCATCATCCGTGACGTCCACAAACAGCGGCTCAACATTGTGTTGCAATTAATATGTACATAAGCATTGCTGTAAACCTGACACTGCCGTTTACAAAACAGTGAACACAAACAGATATTGAGGTGTTCAGCCACCTATGCCGTGTTACGAGCCACAACGGCAGGGTTTGCAGCAGCATATTTCCTGCGCAGCTGCTTTGCATAAACTGAAAAGAACTATGCATTTCATTCAATCACTCTTGGGTATGGCCACATCATGTATTCATTCTTCAGCGGGAAGGCCTCATCACCGACGAAGAAATACGGGAGAGGACCCTCGTTGCCAACAGGACTCATTGGCGGTAAGCCCAGCGCCCCCCCCACAAAACATTGGCCTGAGAGCGGAGCGGGAGAAAATCCTGCCATCACTCTCACTTCCCCAGTGCCCCACTTCCCACGTGTGTGAAGCTGGCTCAAAATTACTGTCTCAATAAGACTTTTCATCAAGTATGTAACCAAAGGTCACAATTACTAAGTGCACTGGAACCAGTTGTTTTTCTACAAAGAATGTATTTTGAGAACGCACCATAACTGTGCCGCGTACAATAATCACTCATTGTGAGATCGGTGGTGCACAAAAGAACAAAACAACATAATCGTTCTTTTGCGCACCATCCATCTCCGATGAGTTACCAGATCACCCAGCAGTCCGGCCTTCTGAAGGATGGACCGCTGTGCACCCTTGCGCTGTGCTGTGTGCACTCGTGCACACATGGCCATGGCAAGTTATACACATCACACACTCTGTTGAATATCACTTGCCACTTTGTGAGAGTTTAAATTAATGAAAATGTAAACATAAATTGCAAACTGACTGCGATGGCTTAAAATGTTGGTCGAAGCTCACTATAAACTACACATTGCAATATGAGAACCCAGAATCACCTGTATTGGGCATCGCATACAGCAAGCAGCGACTTCCTGAATGTGCCTTTGTAGTTGAAGTCCACGGACGCGGAGTTGGCAGGGGACTCTACGGTCACATGTTTGCCGTCAATAGCTCCGAGGCAGTGAGGGAAGCTCCATCTCTCGTAAAACCACTGTGATATTTGCAGCAATAGAGGAAATCAAATGCTCTATATCAGTGGCAAATGCTTTAAAATTTACAGGCGGTTGCTTCAAATACTAAAAGCACTCTCTGACATGCATATGTATGCTGTGCTCTTGCATTTGTAGTCATAAATGAGTCTCTAGTCTCTACTGACTAATATCTTCAGGGGACTTCAATGTCGACATGAACGTTCTAATTATGACATAGATTACGACACTGATACTATGCCGAACAGGTTGCATAACGGTTTCATACTGAACTCTGATAGGCAGCCTGCAGTTGCTACTGAAATGGAATATTTATTTCAATTATATAAAATTTATTCAGTACTAATGAACAGAAAACCACAGGTGTTATTGATTTTTAATAGCGATCATCCTCATGTGTTCCTCTGTGTTGAAAGGGCCAGGATTAAGAGGAGTAAAACAGAAGTATTCCCACTTTAGTTGACACACAGCATTTCACCATTTCAGTGAAGCAATGTTTCCAGCGTTTGGCCATGGCATAGTTCAGTTAACATAAGCTTATGAGACTTGCATTGCATTTGTCATCTCATTTTTAAGTTACAATTGAATTTTGACGTAGTTTAAGAAAAAATCTCACGTCACTCACTCCTATGATGACTGAATTACATTTCAGTAGTGTTGCATCAAGTTTGCCAGTAAAGCTGCTATTGTGTTATCTGTGGACAGCCTTCACTACGAACACGTGAGAACTTGTCTGATTAACGCACACACAAGTTGCTCAAATAGCCGTTTCATGTCCCTAAATGGTCCAATCTATTATGCAATGGCTGAAGGCAGTGTCGTGAAGCCTGCGCTTATTTGGTAATGTCCTAACTACACTTTAATCCCGCCACACAAAGCAGTACAAGCAATGTGTCGTGTTTCGTTGCTGCACAACTGCTGGAAAAACAAGCATGGCATACCTTCATCCACTCATCTGCCGTTGAAGGGTGATGGAGGTACAGTGGCTCGAGTACAAGCCAGTGTATCGGAACGGAACGAAAACCGAAAACGAAAAACGAAAAAAGAAACGATATTTTTTACCGGAACGAAAACGTAACCGAAACGTTATCTATTATTTCGTTCCGGAGTGAAACCGAAATTTTTTTTATCGTTTTTCGGTTCGCTGGGAAACTTGACAATTCGGAACAAGCGAGGTCATGCGACGTGAGCAGTAATGCACATCTCAGAGTACAGAACTAGCGCGTACCTCAGGCAAGAATTCTAAAGTGAAGATGAGTTGAAATTGTGCGAGAAACGAAAACTGTGACAACCAGAGATGTTTACAATAACTCAAGTGGACTTTCGTGCGCCTGCGTGGAGGGGGGTATTCTCGGCGCGCAAGTTTGTTTTATATGAACAGTGGTCTCGCGTATGAGAGGTATACGCTCGATGACAGGCTGCTTCTGAGATCACACTCACTCCCTTGACGCAAAGCGTTGATGATGATTAGTGGGGTTTTATGGCGCAAGGGCCATGGGTGGCCAAAGAGCGCCATGTCTTTGATGTGGTGTTAGCGATGGCCAATGATTTCGATGACAGGGTGTATTACGGCTGTATAGGGGCCTAAAATCACGCGCTAATAGAAGCGTAAAAGCTGTGTATATAGTATAAAATTATGGTGGTGATACGCGATGTGATCTATGGGTTTGGAATGTCTTGCGAGTGACTATGATATCTACAAGTGAGAAACGTAAAAATAGCACGAGTGCCTCCTCAAGGCCTTTGAGGCCAAAGGCAGGGAGGTAGGTGCCTATTTAATACAGCTGCCGGAGCAACAACCTCTTTTCAGAGGTTGCGCTACGGATTGCCAGGGTATATAACGTTACAGCTATGAATTTCTTTTAAAAACGCCAACACAGACTAATGTTTAAAAAGCGGTTCGCTGCCTATGAACATCGATGGGTGAAGTGGTATATGTTCTCGATAATGTGATGGGAAGTGCTTTTTTTTTCATATCATCTAATCCACTGCACTGAATGAGAATGTGTATGACCGTGAGTCGTTCACCACACCTATCACACAAAGGTATATCACCACCAGACAACAGGTATGAGTGTGTGCTGTGTGTGTGTCCTGTCCTTAGCCTTGTAAGTGTAACTTCTGTGCGACGTGATTTTGATACTGGCCGCCAATTCCCGAGATGTGGTTTTATGAGGTGAAGTTTATTTTTTGTTTGCCTGTCCCATAAGCGCTGCCAACAATCCCTGAGCTTTCGTTTAAGAAAGGGTTTCAGGTCTAGTGCAGGGACTCCTATGGATGTATTGGCAGTGCTTTCGTGGGCGGACGCAGCTAGCTGGTCCGCCAACACGTTTCCTTGGATCTCGCGGTGCCCTGGCACCCAGCACACTACGACATGCTGTTTGAGCGTGTAAATTGTACATAATATTGTGTATAGTGAGACAAGGACAGGATTTTTGTGTTTTTTCATTCTTTTTAGAGCTTTTACCACACTCAGAGAATCAGTGTATATTACTGCCTTCTGTAGTTTTAGTTGTTTAATGTGTTTGACGGCCGCAAGTATCGCATAGGCTTCTGCTGTGAAGATGCTTGTATTAGTGTGCAGAACGCCGACATCTGAAAAAGATGGACCTACGGCTGCGTATGACACAGAAGTGTAAGACTTGGAGGCATCCGTAAAGAATTCAGGACAGGTGTACTTGTGCTGTAGCTCAAGGAAGTACGTATGTATATGAGCAAGAGGGGCGTGTTTCGTGACTTCCGCGAAAGACACATCACAGTCTATGAACTGCCATTGCCACGGCGGGAGATTCGTAGCGGGGGCCTCCAAACGGTGTTCGAAAAGTGGCACACCCATTTCCTCAGCTAGGCCCCTCAAACGAAGTGCGTAGGGCTGTCGCATCGAAGGGCGGTTGTGAAAAAGGGCAGAGTTGGACAGGTCGTTGACTGTGGAGTGTGAGGGGTGTTCCGTGTTTGCGTTCACCTCTAAAAAATATACAAATGACAAATAGGATCTTTGAAGATGGAGCGACCACTCATTTGATTCTACGTAGAGGCTTTCTACGGGGCTAGTGCGAAAAGCGCCCGTAGATAGGCGAATGCCTAAATGGTGAACGGGGTCAAGCATCTTTAAGGCGCTAGGCGTCGCAGACTGATAGGTTATTGCCCCGTAGTCTAAGCGAGTACGTATGAGGCTTCTATAAAGGATTCATCAGACATTTTGTATCGCTGACCCACGATGTCCGCGACAAGACCTTGAGTATATTCATAGCTTTCAAGCACTTGTTTTTTACATACTTAATGTGTGAGATGAAGGTTAGCTTACAGTCTAGGATTAGGCCCAAGAATTTGTCCTCCGTCTTCACAGAGAGATGTTGACCATGCAGGTCCAGATCTGGATCTGGATGAAGGCCTCCCTTTCGAGAGAACAGGACGCAGCTGCTTTTTTGAGGATTAAGAATAAAACCGTTTTCGTCTGCCCATTTTGAGATCTTATTCAGGCCCAGCTGGACCTGCCTCTCACACATTGAAATGTTGCACGATTTAAAACCGACTTGCACATCGTCGACATATGTGCAATAAAACATATTTCGGGGAATGCAAAGACGCAGGTTATTCATTTTGATGATAAAAAGTGTACAACTAAGTACACCACCTTGCGGCACTCCTGTTTCTTGGACGAATGTTCGAGACAAAACACTGCCTACTCGAACACGGAATGTCCGGTTGGACAAGTAACTTTCAATTACGGAAATCATTCTACCACGCACACCAAGGTGGGACAAGTCTCTTAAAATTCCAAAGCGCCATGTCGTGTCGTAAGCTTTTTCCATATCGAGGAACACAGAAAGAAAGTATTGATTGTGGACGAAAGCGTCTCTGATCTGTGCCTCGATACGTACCAGGTGGTCAGTGGTGGATCTACCTTCTCGAAACCCGCACTGGAATTGGTATAGCAGGTTGTTTGTTTCAAGGAAATGTATAAGTCGGCGGTTTATCATCTTTTCGAAAAGTTTACATAGGCAGCTTGTTAGTGCGATGGGTCTGTAACTCGCAGCGAAGGATGGATCCTTGCCTTGTTTCAAAATGGGGATGACAATAGCCTCTTTCCAAGAAGTAGGGATCGCGCCGGAAAACCAGATAGCATTGTACAGGGAAAGCAAGGTTTTTTGCGTTTCGAGAGGTAGGTTTTTCAACATTGCATATACTAGACGGTCAGAACCTGGGGCAGATTTATTACAACAGTTTAGAGATGCCTGTAGCTCAGGTAGACAAAAAGGTTCATTGTATGCCTCGTAGTTTGTACATTTCCGCTCTCAGTTTCTGTTTTTCTATTCTTGTTTTGTATCTTTGAAAATCTTCAGTATAGTGCGACGAGCTGGATACCTGTTGGAAGTGTGCGTCAAGGAAGTTCGCCTGGTCTTCCAAGCTGTTGCATTGTGTGTTGACTAGAGGGAGTGAATATACTTGTCGTCCTGCTACCTAACTAACCATGTTCCAGACTTTGGCCTCTTGTGTATATGAGTTTATGCCCGATAAAAATTTATGCCAACTTTCCCTTCTAGCCTGTCGGCGCGTTCTTCTGCCTTCAGACTTTATTTTCTTAAAGCTGTCAAGATTCTGGGCTGTCGGTGAGTCTCGAAGCAACCTCCATGCCTTGTTTTGCTTTGTGCGCGCATTTCGACACTCGGTATTCCACCATGGGACCCGTCGTTTGCCGGGCTGTGCAGATGTTTGCGGGATACACTTAGTTACAGCATCAGTCACAAAAGCAGTAAAGTACTGTACAGCTGCATCTATGCCTAAACTACATATGTTAGTCCAACTTAAACAAGTAATCTTATGAAACTGTTCCCAATCGGCTTTATCTATGAGCCACTTGGGAATTTGTGGAGGACATTCATTTGATATAGGTGTGCTCATTGCTACCGGGAAGTGGTCACTTCCGTATGGATTATTCATGACTTTCCATTGGAGTAGGGGTAGAACCGATGGAGATACAATGCTGAGGTCTATGGAGGAGTAGGTATTATTTGCGAGGTTATAATATGTTGGCTCTTTTCGATTCAGAAGGCACGCACCGGAAGAAAAAAGGAATTGTTCAATTAGACGACCTCGCGCATCGCAGCGAGCGTCACCCCATAGACTGCTATGTGCATTAAAGTCTCCTAGGACAAGATAGGCTTCTGGAAGTTCATCTATTAATGACTGGAATTCTTGTTTATGCAGTTGGTATTGTGGAGGTATATAGAGAGAGCAAATGGTGACGAGCTTATTGAAAAGGACAGCTCGAACAGCCATTGCCTCAAGGGATGTTTGAAGTGGTAAGTGTGTCCATGCAATCCCTCGATTAACTATAACGGCTACTAGAGGTGTGCACGGGCTCCGGGTAGCCCGAAAGCCCTGAGCCCGGCCCGGCCCGCGGGCCGGGCTCGGGTATGCCGGCGTCTTCCCATCTCGGGCCCGGGCCGGGCTCGGGCTACTCATCTCGGGCATCGGGTGGGCCGGGCCAGGTCTAAAGCCCGCATCAAACCGAAAACATAGACGTTGTGCCGGAGTTGTTTTCTAGCGCTTAGCGATGAGCACACAAAATCACCTTTGTGATTATTCATCCATGCACTCATCCTCCTGTCCTGCATCAGAGATACTAGACTTCTGGAAGAACAAGGAGTCTAATTATTTCAAGCTTGCTATGCTTGCGAAAAAGATATTTGCGATTCCGGCTACCAGTGCGAGCAGCGAACGGAACTTCAGTTCGACGGGATTTGTGATGCAGGAGCGCCGCACTTCCCTGAAGTCCGAATCACTACACAGCTTGTTATTTTTACACAACTTGTAATCAATATGTATACACACTAACGTCCCTATTGCAAAAACCAGCGCCCCCCAGCGTGATACCAGTACGTTTTTTGGCGCTGGATCGCACTGGGAACACTGGTACACGCTGGGATTCACTGGCACTTCGGTGAGCGCACTGGGAAAGAGCTGGGTCGCACTGGTAGGGGCGCTGGCTTGGCCGCTGTGACGCTGGCGCGTACTGGGAAGCGCTGGAAACGCTGGAATTTTCACTGGAGTGCGCTGCTGCACACTGGAGCCTGCACTGTTTCTTCCAGTGCGGCATGCAAGTTTCTGTAGTGTATGCGGCGGAATGTTTCGGTATGTTTGAATATAGAATGTTTGATTCGATGGTACCAATGGATGCTACCCTAACAGGCAGGCCCGTAGCCAAACAATGTTTTCGGGGGGGGGGGGGGGCACTTGTTGAAAGCCTTGAAAAACACCGATCTTTATTATTTTTCCTCGGTAAACACCCCCCTTCCATCCGAATTTCGAGGGGAGGCCCGGGCCCCTAGCCCCTCTCCCTTGGCCAGGGGCCTGCTAACAGGTCCCAAACATTTTCACAACTTCTAGCTTGGCAGGGAAAGAGAATGAATGATAAGCGCAAGACATTATGTGATATATATGCGAAATCACCGTCATTTTTATTTTTCCATTTGGAATGCAGAAAAAAATGCGTTAATAACACAAAGGAGCCAACGCTGATTATTTTGCTTTTTAGCTTGATTTTTTTTCTTATTCACCCAGATTCAATAACGGCGTTAATTCTTGCGGAGCACGTAGCAGCGATGAATGCACGTTTTGTGCATGCGCGCACATATACCAGTCTGGCATCAGGGATTGGTTGTTGTAATGATTCCATTTTGCAGTGTTTATAAGTCTGGAGGCGCCGGTCCTACCAGAAAGAGCAAATCGTTACATCGCCGCACAGTTGGCGAGAAGCAATTCAGCTCTGGCTTCGCAACCCCACCCAACGGAGGCCAGAAAAACAGCCGCCGTTCGATATCACCACACCGGAAACGCATCTCTGGCACTGTTTGCCCTTCCACTTACTTCCGCTGAACTTTAGTTAACCATTAGAAAGGTTCCGAAGCTTGAATGCAGAAACTTCAACCATCGCAACTGCGCTGCGCCGAGACCGGTCCTACCCAACGAGACTCCCAGCGAGCGTTAGGCCTAGTGTGCCGGCCGTGTCCGTCTACATGTTACCGGCGCTTCGCGCTTTAAGTACACGCAATTCTAAAGCGTAAGGATGACTGTAAAGTACAGTTTGGACATTCGTTAACCTAAATGAACCATTTTTCCTTGTGTACGGTGTCCGCACAAGGAGCGATGACCATCGAAGCGACGCGCTTTCAGCAACGCGCACAAGCTGTCACCGAAAGCTGCCGGCCGCGCTAGCCGGTACTTCTCGTGACTCTTATGTAAGAACGCATAATTTTCAGTCGGTAATTTGGTACGCCTTAGTGAACTAACATAGTGGCATACTCCTTTACCGAATTGTATTTTTTATTTAGTTGGGCGGTTTCTTAGTTATAGGTATCGATAGAACTGCAAATCTGTACACTGGCACGTCCGCTGTACTGGCGTATCGTCGCTTGCGCGATAACACTACTCAATACTCAATCATGTACGCACCTGTTTATCTAACTAGTCATCATAAAACCTCTGTAAATGTTGACCAGTAGCAAGAGCGAGAATCGGCAGTAACAGCCAGCAAACAGTGCCTGCTCTACGTGTATTTCATATTTTTCGTAGTTAACATGTGAATTCTTAAAGAAACTTAGCGCTCTTGCCATTATCGGCATGTCATTCGGTACCGGCCGCCGTTCGTTTGTGTCTAATAAAGACGCAGTTGTTATTTGGAAAGGAAGATCGCGTCTATCGTGACTGTGCGACATGTAAACATGAAGCTGAACCGTGTATTTATTGGTTAAATAGTTGTTTTACGCCCAGATCAGCATGTTCCGGCGTGGCGTAGTGGGTAGAACACTGGGTAGTTCGGAATCGGGAGGTGGCAAGTTCGAATCCTCCTGCCGGATACTTTTTTTTTTTTTTCATATGGCTTTTTTTTCTTCTTTTTATTGCGTTAATGCGTTCTATATCACTTCTTGCACTAAAATATTTATTTATGGCCCATAGGCACCGCTATTTCAACGCTGTAGAGCCGCATTGCGCGGGAGTACCAGCGCCTCCCAGTAAAATGCCGCTCCAGCGTCCCACTATCCAGCGCGATACTGGGCCCATAATCCGGCATGGCACTGGACGCTGGTACCCAGCGGCGCTGGGTTTTGCAATAGGGATGTGTCGTTTGCATGTGTTTAACTTTTATATGTTGAATAAAATGCCCCACGATCAAAAAGTGATATCTTGTCTCCGCAGCAGACTTTCATAGTGTCGGGCCGGACCGGGCCCGGGTTTGTGTTTTTGTACGTCGGGCCGGGCCGGACGGGCTCGAAGCCCTTTAGGGTCGGGCTCGGGCGGGCCTTCGACGCAGTCAGTGGGCCCGGGCCGGGCTCGGGCTTGAAAATTAGGCCCGTGCACAGCTCTAACGGCTACACCTCCGGATGGTGCCAAGGCTTCATCTCGGTCCTTTCGGAAAATAATGTAACTACGTAGAAAGTTGGTGTGTTTGGATTTTAAGTGTGTTTCTTGTACACACAGCACTTTTGGTGAGTGTTTGTGTAAGAGTTCTTGGACGTCATCGAGGTTTCTAAGCAGTCCTCTGACATTCCATTCTATAATTTGTGTTTCCATATTGGAAGTAAGGTAGTGCTGTGTGTGCGAAAAGGAAGGGACTGTTTATGCGGAAAGTTGGAGCTTAGGTAGCAGGGCCGTCGTCGGGCCCTGTTATAGGCTTCTTAGTTTTCTTAGCGCGCTCCAGGGAGCTACGCCGCTCTTTCGGTACCAGAGGTACCGGATTTATGTCCATTGCCTCGTGTGAGGCACTGGACGCCCGCGTACACGAGCTGTCGGTTCATGTTTGCGACCTCGCCTGGCGAGACGTGGTCGTGAGACCCGACGACCCCGGAGTCGCCTGGATCTGTGTCTTGGTAGGTGGAGCAGACTTGGCTGCTGCCACCACGGGGGCAGCCGCCACGGCCGATGCCTCACTTTGCGTGGGCCTGGGTAGTGGCGGAGGGCGATGCGACGCTGCCCCCCTGACGCGCCGCATCAGGCATAGGTTGGGCCGTGAAAGGCCGAACACCTTCTGCGTGCTTCTTTGAAAGAGATGTTTTCTCGGACCTTCAGTGAAATGTCTTTCTCCTTCTTCCAAATTGGGCACGAGCGTGAATATGCAGCGTGGTCGCCGTCGCAGTTCACACAGTGTGGCGTTTCGTTACAGGTGTCTGAGGCATGGCCTTCGACACCACATTTTGCACAGGTAGGTCGGCCACGGCAGCTCTCAGAGCCGTGGCCAAATCATTGACATTCAAAACATCGGCGGGGGTTTGGAGCGTATGGTCTTATAGCTGTCTTTGTGTAGCCTGTGTCTATGTTTTGTGGTAGTTCACTTGTGGCAAAAGTCAGTATCAGATGTTTAGTGGGGATTTCCTGGTTGTTTCTTCGGATTACAATTCGCTTTACACTTGTCACGTTTTGTTCTTTCCACCCTTCAAGGAGTTCGGTCTCAGATAGGTCTAGGAGATCTGCGTCCGACACGACTCCGCGCGCGGAGTTCATGAATCGGTGTGGTGTGATAGTTATCGGAATGTCGCCAAAAGTATTGAGGTTCTTCAGTTTTTCGAATTGTACCTTGTCACTCAGTTCGAGAAGGAGGTCTCCACTGGCCATTTTTGTGACTTTGTAGCCAGTACCTAGGGTGGCTGTCAGCGATCTGGATACGATGAAGGGGGGACACGGTTCTAGCTGTTTTGTCAGATTTTTCACTGTGTACAACATGATAGTGTGGGAATAATTCTTTGGGTCGGCTCAAAAAGTACAGCTCTTCGGTGCGTACACGCTTCAAAGCGGTACGATCACTAATCAAAGGAAATGCTGGATGCATGTTATTCGAATTCGATTCAGCAGCGGTGGCGGCCACCCACCACGGAGCCCACCATGGGGACGCTACAAGCTTCGAGGCATCGAAAACATGCACACGCCAGCCGTACACCGCTACTATAACCAAATATATTATGCCCAAGGTAGGACACATACACAGGGTTAACCCTTGCCGCCAGGAAAATTGGAAGTAAATAGAAGAGAGGAGATGACAGGAAAGATAAAAAGTGAGAGATAAAGACGAAGATGAGGGGAGAGAGAGACAGGAAAAGGCGACTGCCGATTTCCCCTGGGTGGGTCAGCCCAGGGGTGTCGTCTACGTGAAGCTAGGGCCAAAGGGGTGTGTTGCCTCCGCCGGGGGGCCTTAAAGGTCCAATCACCCGGCATTGGCTCAACCCCCAGGATCCCCTTTTCCCCGGACACGGCTGAGCCACGCACGGCTAGGCGTGGGAGGGAGTCGAAACCCCCCCGTTAGCTCGGGTCCGTGGTGTCGCCACACACCAAACGCCTGCTCGCGCAGACGCCCCTGCGGGGACGCAAAGCGGTGAGCCTGCTCAAAATATTCGTAATTCACTTTTGAGAAAGTCTGCTATTCTGCTATAATTAAGAAGGGCACTGGCTTGCACTGATTTCTAGGAATCCGTGGTACAGTTAGTTGTGCTCCTCTTAAGAACGTGGCAAGAACGTGTTCTACCCCCTGCCCCCCTTCCTTAAAAGGAGCTTGAGTAAATATACTACAAATCCAATATTTTTATCGTTACTTTCACTTCAAATTTTTGCATACAAATAAATAACGTTACGAAACGTTACGGAACATTTTTTTTTTCGTTCCGGAACAGAAACGGAACGCAACTTTTTGCGGTGGAACGAAACTAAAAACGTTACGAAAAACATTTCGTTCCGACACCCTGGTACAAGCCAAAGGGCCTCAGTGACGTCCGCCACTATAGAGGAAACTGTGGACCTTCTAGCCAGAAAGTTAAAGGCCACGTCCCTCTGCGTCTCGCCTATGGCCAGAAACCTGTCAAGGCAATAGGATGCAGCATTAAAAAAATCAATACATTGAAATTGGCATGTGTTAGATGCACTGCTCAGCCCTTATGATGGCAATCGTTTCTGAGATAGCATTGTTCATTAAGCCGGGTATCCTCGCAAATTTTTTTTTACTGTACATGTGACTGGTCACTTAACATTCACTGCTTCATCACCGCACTGCCTGCACGTTCTGCAAGCTGCCACACATGCAGTGACTATTCCTCTGTGTACTACTACTAAATATTTGTTTCACTTCTATCATGTATGCATACATATGTGCTTCAGTTGCACACATTTTGTGGAATCATAACCATATATCAGACTCTTCAGGGGACAGCGTACGCGCTCACATTCCTAGTCAAGTTCAAAAGGGCTTCCAACGCATGCCCGTAGCAATGTGCAAGGGATGCATTTCTGGAAAGTTGTAGCTGCAAGGTGAATCTATTTCTTGCGACACACATCGCTGAATGCTAATGTTTAAAATAATACTTACATGGTGCACTGCTACCTTCAGTACGTTGCGTCACTGCCAATTTAACAGAACACAAGCATTGATGCAGCAAGGAGGGGTTGAACTATCCCCATGTTTTTTTTTTTAATTTCGCATGCGTATATGTGCAAGAACGTGCAGACACACACACACGCACATACATAGAGGGTGGGTGGCTGAACCCCCTCCCTCCCCCATTTTGAAATATATTTCTGGCACATGTACTCTTTCAGTGCCTCAAACAGCAGTCATTTGTCGTGAAATAATGCCTGCATCCTTGCACATGCTACCTTCACTTCTGTAACTATCTGCTTCAGATAATTACTGTTATAATAGGTAATCGCGCGTTACATAGTATCTGCGCGGTAGGAAAACAGAAAATGGGAACTGAAAGGTTCAAAACTGGTATGTGCACACTTTCTCTACGTCCATACTATAAAGGAACGAACATCATGCCTTTGTGTAGCACATAACATTTTCTGGCGTTTTACGTGCGGAAGCCAGGTACCGATTGTGCGGAAAGCCCGATTGGAGGGTTTCGAAAGTTTTGACCACCTAGCATTCTTAAGGGAACGTACGTGCGCTGACAACGCGCTAACATGGCCCTCTAGCATTTCGCCACCACGTAAATGCGATCGCTGCGGCCGGGATCGAAACCGCGACCTTCGGGTCAACAGCCGACCACCGTAACGACTGCACTACCGAGTTCATCATCATAAGCCTGTCTACGCCCACTGCAGGGAAAAGGCCTCTCCCATGTTTCGCCGATCAACCCAGTCCTGTGCTTTCTGCTGCCACGTTACACCTGCAAACTTCTTAATCTCATCTACCCACCTAATTTTCTGTCTCCCCCTCACGCGTTTGCCATCTCTTGGAATCCAGTCAGTTACCCTTAATGACCAGCGGTTATCCTGCCGACGTGCTACGTGCCCGGCCCATATCAATTTCTTCTTCTTGATTTCAACTATGATATCCTTAACCCCCGTTTGTTCCCTGACCCACTCTGCTCTCTTCCTGTCTCTTAAGGTTACACCTATCATTTTCCTTTCCATCGCTCGCTGCGTCGTCCTCAGTTTAAATTCTGAGGACTACTGAGGACTACCGAGTTAACCTACGTCAAACATGCACTAACACCTCATTTCATATTCTCCGCTCAAAGCAGACTTGCTTACAAGCGAAGCGCATTCACAAGTCAGGATATTATTCTTCAGACCACACGCACTTACCTAATGGTCATGGCCAGGCGATCGTGCGCCGAAATTGCAGGCCGGTAGTTTGTGTCCTGCTTTGAGATGGCGGGCGCAGCAGCTCGAGCAAAGTGTGGAATGTTCGTGGCGGCATTCGCAGGAAGCTAAACATCACCAAAAGAAAGAAAAAATGGATTACGCACTAGCTTACAGGCACACAAAACAACGAGAAACTTACTCTCGGAAATACTCCTCATCATGTGAGCGCAGGTCGGGAAGCAGGCGGCTTGCGTGGCCAGCCACCTCTCGCGAGCGAAGGGTCGGTCGCACCCACCACTGCCTCTTCTTCTTTAGAGGCTTCCACGCTGCCAGCGCTGACAACATGGCTGAACACATCAGCACAGTGACAATCTCTTCTTCGTCACTACAATCTAAGTCCATGACGCTGCCGTGAACGTTGCGCGGTAACGGCCGAAGAAAACAATAAATGCGGCGCGCTCAGCTGGCTCCTCCACTCACTCGGCTGGCGGAGGTGATCAGGTGATCGCCGCCGGTCTCCAGAGTTCTCGCTGATAACGAGATGCGGACGTGACTCTCTGGGTTTGCGACTTCCGGTCGCTGGCATGCAGCCTCTGCCGGTGTGAACATCGGTCGCTTTCAGTCGCTTTTTTAGTCGCCAGTCGCAAATGGTCGCGCGACCAGTGCTAGTCGCCGGTGTGAACAAACCTTTAGAGCTGTCGCGATGGTGTTTCTGGCGTTGCTGATTGGAAGTCGTGAAGAATTGGGCAGGTGTATGTCACTGAGAGAATAATGACGCGTCCGTCGAATGACAGAAGGGGACAAATAATCCAGATGGAAGAAGAGACCGCATCAGTGTGTTGACGTACAGATTGGTAAACGACGCCAGTGTAGTGCTCCTGGAGACATGGTGCCCAACTTGTAAGCCGGCTGGATTGATCTTACAAGGAAGAAAGTCAGCATAATGCATAATGATCTGTCACCACGCTAAATTTGCGTCGTAAAGATAGGGTCGAAACTTCCCTATGGCCCATATGGTGGTTAGATATTCCTTTTAGGTGACGGAATAGCTGGTTTCGGCTTTGATGAGCGCACGGCCTGGCATAAGAGACGACGTACTGTTGAAATCTAGGTTTACGCTGCGCAAACAGAACGCCGACACTGACACCGCTAGCGTGTGTGTGCAGCTCAGTCGGGGCGAATGGGTCGAAATGGCACAGTATTGGGGTTGAGGTAGGCAAGCGAAATGTGATGAATGCACGTTCGCAGGCAACAGGTACTTAATAATAGGACACCGATTCATTGGACTTTCAAATATTGTAATACAGAAAAGTGAAGAAGGAAATGTTGACTGCGTCGACAGGGCAGAAAGGTCTACACAGGATGGCGGGACTTTCAAATATTGTAATACAGAAAAGTGAAGAAAGAAATGTTGACTGCGTTGACAGGGCAGAAAGGTCTACACAGAATGGCGGGCCTTTCCTTCGTCTCAGCCAAATCACTCTGTGTGTAATAAATACACCAAGCAAATGTTTTTATACAAGCAACATTACTAGAAGCTGTTGCGGAGCAGTGTACATGAAGCAACCACACAATGCGTCTAAATACACTACTCTACTATCAACTGCGGGGCAAAGGTAACATCAGCAATAAGAAGTTCCACATGATCCCAATGAACGTTAAACACCATATGTGGTCACTATTCTTTCTCAGCAGCATAAATGTGAAGCATATGTTGCAAGCATAGCAGTTGTAAGCATAGCAATGCAACTTTAATGGGTCACAACTATTAGATGCGCAGGTTTACTGAAATTGTAGTTATAAGATACCTTTGTGGTGTGAAATAGCAATAAACGATTGCTCAACGTATTCCACTTTCGACCGGAGGCAGAAAAGTTAAAGTTCGAACATTAATTTGTACAAAGCTTTGGAAAAGGAAAACGAAAGAAAAGCCTGTTTTTAACGATGGATGAACTGTTCATTAACAGGAATGGAAATGACTGTATTCAGGCTCATTACATCACATACAGACAAGCGTAAGTGAACGGTGTCGGCGGAGCTTACTAGTCAATACAAGTGGCATGATGACACCAAGTCGTATCTCTTTGACATTAAGGAATGATGGAAAAGAAACCTATGTGTGTCAGGCGCTCAAGAGTAATTCAGATGTAAGCATACGGATTAGTAGTGGCATTGTCTAGGTTTTCCGGACGATTCACAAAATAACTGAGCGGTAGAACCGCGTTTGTTTTCAATGCTTCCGAGACGCGAAGTCTTCGTGAAAATACGTGGCAACTCGCGCTTTCAATGATAGCCCACAGCGTACTCATATCAGCTTCGCAAGGTTTTCTGTAGCCGCGTAGGTTAGTTAAATGTTATCGTCTGACCTATTCAGTTGAAACACACCTTCCTTTACTTGCATATAGTATTCGTCAGCGATTTTGTAGCGCATGAATTCCAAGCATTGCACGAGGAAAGTCGCGCGACTCGCGATTTGCTCTTTTATAACTGAGCAATCTCAAATTTGCCGGCGCTGCGCTGGCTGTAGCTGGCTGCGCCCTGCTGCGCCGCTTGTGTTTGTATATTTGTTGATAGGTGGCAGCACACTGCCAGCAATTTGCTTGTTGACGAGTTTGCGAGCAAAATGTTCTCCGCGTCAGTGATGCCAACCCTAGGGATTTATCCCTAGATCTGGGGATTTTCTACCTCTTTCAGGGATTTGGCGTCTTTTTGTTCAATCTAGGGATTTTTGTAAGGCCCTTGAAATGTTTCATTACGCGGATTGTTTCAGGCGCTACTGAGTAATCACACATTTTCAACTAGACGGGCTATAAGAAACGATAATCTTGGCTATTTTCTGTATTCTTTTCATTTAGAAGAGCTTTGGTGTTATGCTGGGCTGAGTGAAGGCGATAGCAGTTCTGTGACGCGAGAACGAGACTTTGTCGTCGCAAGTGTTTAACATGCATGCGCATATCATTATGAGTGCCCTGGGTGACGGCTGCTCTGCGAAACAAAGAATTTTTCTTTCTTCTAGTTCACATAGACAAGTGCGAAGTTCGCGTTCACTGCGTGCCTTCATTCACTGTGCAAACTCTCCATGTTAAATAACTACTGAACCAGGAGGCTTATATTGAAACACATCGAGAGTGGGACTGAAAATTGGGTGAGCTTGTACGGATTCATTATTAGAAATACTGCGTGATCAAAAGAGACGAGAAAACCGGTTTGTTTTAGTCTTTCCGTCGTGCCGTTTTCATGAGAGCGAAATAAGTTACGAGAATATTTGGCCAAGCGGTAAGCTGACCGAAAGTACAAAGAGAAGGCGTACCTATTAGCCAGTAAAACTAGGTCCATGAATATCTATTGTAAATCATAGAACACAGGTTGCAAATTTGGAAAATTGCAGAGTGTCCACCACCTCACAAGCTGCAAGTACAAGAAAGGCGCTACATACTTGCAGTTGACCCGATCGCATCCATGCTTTCCCTGTGTGCACACAGTGAACTAAACAGACAAATCTGTCTCTGTAGCAACCGGCGCCACCTTGAAGCCCTTTTTATGCAACTTCACAGAACATGTAGAAAAGACGTCAAGTGGTTGTTAATATGATGTACTTTACTTTTAACAAGATCCAGAAGAATTGCGCCACAAAGCGCACTATGTTTATACTTTGTTAAAAGTGAATTAAAATGATAATGTAGGGATTTTTCTTGTAATCTAGGGAACTTTCGGCGGTCAATCTAGGGATAAAACACCGTCTTTGGTTGGCATCACTGCTCCGCGCCCAGATAAACGTGGTGACGCGAAGCAGCGGACAGGTCGAAGTCGTTCGGCGAAGAATATTCTTCAGATTTCTTTCAGCAATGATTTTGAAAGAAGCCGTCTTGATGACAAGGATTTTTCACTTGACGTAGAAGGCTGTGAAAGCACCGAGAGTGACAGCGACGACTAACGATCAGCTGCTATCTCGAGAGGAGCGAGTTGCAGCTCACCTCCCCTCGTGTGCTAGTTTATTCACGCTCCTAGGTTCCTTTGATTGTATCTGATGTATAATATCCTTGAGCGAGATCAAAATAAAAGCGTAGTTTTAGGGGCCAAGCTCCTCTTAGTCTAACCTTGTCCTGCGTCAGGCGTAACCGGCAGTAGCTCGTGATAATGATGATGATGATGATATTTGGTGTTTTGTGGCGCAGTGGCCATTTGATGGCCAAAGAGCGCCAGGTCATTGGACAGGAAGTGTGAACAATGATAATGGTAAGCGGCTGTATAAGGGCCTTAAAATTCCTCGCCCTAAGGCGGGTAAAACATAGAAGTATTAAAATCATGAAAGTGACGTGAAATGTCTGCAGTCAGAATGAATGGTTGATGATGATGATGATTAGTGGGGTTTTATGGCGCAAGGGCCATGGTTGGCCAAAGAGCGCCATGTCTTTGATGTGGTGTTAGCGATGACCAATGATTTCGATGACAGGGTGTATTACGGCTGTATAGGGGCCTAAAATCACGCGCTATATAGAAGCGTAAAAGCTGTGTATAGAGTATAAAAATATGGCGGCGATACGTGATGTGATCTATGGGTGTGGAATGAATTGCAAGTGAGTATGGTATCTACAAATGTGAGACATGAAAACAGCACGAACGCCTCCTCAAGGCATTTGACGCCAAAGGCAGGGAGGCAGGTGCCTTTTTAACAACCTCGTTCCAGAGGTCGTGCTACGGTTTGCCTGGGTATATAACATGAAAGTTAGGGACTTCTTTAAAAAATGCCAACAGTGATTGATATTTAAAAACCGGTTCGCTGCCTATAAGCATCGAAGGGTGTAGTGGTATTTGTTCTCGGAATGCTAACAGGAAGTACTTTTTTCTTAAATGATCTAATTCAGTGCATTGGATAAGAATGTGCAGGACAGTGAGTGGTTGACCACACTTATCACACAAAGGTGGATCATCACCGGACAAAAGGTGTGAGTGTGTGCTGTGTGTGTGTCCTGTTCTTAATCTGGTGAGTGTTACTTCTGTGTGGCGTGACTTCGATACTGGCGGCCAATTCGCGAGATGTGGCTTGATAAGATGAAGTTTATTTCGCGTTTGCCTGTCCCATAACCGCTGCCCGTAGTCCCTGAGCTTTCGTTTGAGGAAAGGCTTGAGGTCGAGTGCAGGGACAGCTATGGATGTATTGGCGGTAGCGTTTTCATGGGCGGAGGCAGCTAGCTGGTCCGCCAACACGTTTCCTGGGATCTCGCGGTGCCCTGGCACCCAGCACACCACGACATGCTGTCTGAACGTGTAAATTCTGCATAAGGTTGTGTACAGCGAGACAAGGACTGGATTTCTGTGTATTTTCATGGTTTTTAAAGCTCTTACCACACTCAGGGAATCAGTGTATATTACTGCCTTCTGTAGTTTTTGTTCTTTAATGTGTTTCACGGCCGCAAGTATTGCAAGAGCTTCTGCTGTGAAGATGCTTGTATTAGTGTCCAGAACGCCGACATCTGTAAAAGATGGACCGACGGCAGCGTATGACACGGAAGTGTGAGATTTTGAGGCATCGGTGATGATGATAATGGGGTTTTGTGGCGCAAGCGCCATGAGTGGCCAAAGAGCGCCATGTCATTTATGCGATGTAAACGTTGACCAATGATTGCGATGACAGGGTGTATTACGGCTGTATAGGGGCTTAAAATCACGCGCTATAAACAAGCGTAAAGGTGTGTATAGGGTATAAAATTATGGCAGTGATATGTGATGTGATCTATGGGTGTGGAGTGAATGGCAAATGACCATGGTATATACAAGTAAGCGATCGGGAAAGAGCACGAATGCCTCCTCTAGGCCTTTGAGGCCAAGGGCTGGGAGGCAGGTGCTTCTGGGAGTAGCTACCGCAGCAACAACCTCTGTTGAGAGGTCGTGCTACGGATTTCCTTGATATATGATGTGAAAGCTATGAATATCCTTTAAAAACGCAAACCATGACTCATATTTAAAAATCGGCTCTTCGCCGATGAACATGCGCGGGTGCAGTGGGATTTGTTCTTTGTAGGCTAATGGGAAGTGCTTTTTTGTAATAGACTCTAATTCACTGCATTGTATAAGTATGTGCAGGACAGTGAGTGATCCACCACATTTATTGCACAGAGGTGGATCACCACCGGACAGAAGGTATGAATGTGTACTGTGTGTATGTCCTGTTCTTAGCCTTGTAAGTGTAACTTCTGTGCGGCGTGACTTTGATACTTGCGGCCAATTACCAAGGTGCGGCTTGATAACGTGCAGTTTATTTTCTGTCTGCCTATCCCATGTGCTCTGCCAATAAGCCCGGAGCTTTCGTTTAAGGAAAGGTTTTAAATCCAGCGCAGGGACGGGCATGGATGTATCGGCAGTGTTCTCGTGGGCGCATGCGGCGAGCTGGTCCGCCAACACGTTACCTTGGATCTCGCGGTGCCCTGGCACCCAGCACACT
The DNA here is from genome assembly GCA_030522465.1 of Rhipicephalus appendiculatus. NCBI lineage: Eukaryota > Metazoa > Arthropoda > Arachnida > Ixodida > Ixodidae > Rhipicephalus > Rhipicephalus appendiculatus. The sequence goes on from JALIZH010012236.1 coordinate 22,997, forward strand.
ACGACATGCTGTTTGAATGTGTAGACTGTGCATAAAGATGAATAAAGGGAGACAAGGACCGGGTTCTTGTGTTTTTTAAGTGTTTTCAGAGCTTTTACGACGCTAAGGGAATCCGTGTAAATTACTGCCTTTTGTATTTTTAGTTGCTCAATGTGTTTAACAGCCGCAAGTATCGCATATGCTTCTGCAGTAAAGATGCTTGTATCAGGATGCAGAACGCCGGCATCCGAAAATGATGGACCGACCGCTGCGTACGACACAGAAGTGTAAGACTTTGAGGCATCTGTAAAGAATTCAGGACATGTGTATTTGTGTTGCAGTTCAAGGAAGTATGTGCGGATATGTACAATGGGCGCGTGCTTCGTAACCTCTAAGAAAGATACATCGCAATCTATAGTCTGCCACTCCCACGGCGGCAGATACGCTGCGGGAGCCATCAAACGGTGTTCAAGTGGCACACCCGTTTTCTCAGCTAGGCCCCTCACATGAAGTGAGTAGGGCTGCCTGAACGAAGGCGGGTCTTCAAATAGGGCAGAGCTGGACGTATCATTAATTGTAGAATGTGAAGGGTGTTCCTTGTCTGCGTTCACTTTGAAATAATATAGAAAGGACAGGTAGGTTCTCTGCAGGTACAGCGGCCACTCGTTAGATACAACGTAGAGGCTTTCTACGGGGCTGGTGCGAAAAGCACCCGTAGAAAGACGAATGCCTAGGTGGTGAACAGGGTCAAGCATCTTTAGTGCAGTTGGAGTCGCAGACTGATAGATTATCGCCCCGTAATCCAGGCGCGTGCGTATGAGGCTTTTATATAGGTTCATCAGAGACTTTTTGTCACTACCCCATGTAGTGCGTGACAACACTTTCAGTATATTCATGGTTTTTAAGCACTTGTTTTTTAGATACTTGATGTGCGGTATGAAGGTTAGTTTGGTGTCCAATATTACACCCAGGAACTTATGCTCAGTTTTTACAGACAGACGTTGGCCATGCAGGCCCATGTCCGGATCAGGATGAAGGCCTCTCTTTCTGGAGAATAGGACACAAGTGCTCTTTTGTGGGTTCAGTGTAAACCCATTTTCTTCTGCCCATTTAGAGACCTTGTTCAAGCCTAACTGGACCTGCCCTTCACACATGGAAAGGTTGCACGATTTGAAACCGACCTGAACATCGTCGACATATGTACAATAAAACATATTGCGAGGCATGGACAGGCGCAAGGAATTCATTTTGATAATAAATAGCGTACAACTCAATACGCCACCTTGCGGCACTCCTGTTTCTTGGACAAATGTTTGAGACAGAACAGTGCCTACTCGGACATGGAATGTCCGGTTGGACAGGTAGCTTTCGATTATAGTTAACATTCTGCCCCGCACACCTAAATGTGTGAGGTCTCGCAGTATACTGAAGCGCCATGTAGTGTCATAAGCCTTTTGCATATTGAGGAACACGGAAAGGAAAAATTGGTTATGGACAAAAGCGTCACGGATTTGTGCCTCGATACGCGAGAGGTGGTCATTGGTGGATCTCCCCTCGCGAAATCCGCACTGGTATGGGTCCAGTAGACTATTTGTTTCAAGGAAGTGTATTAGTCGGCGGTTTACCATCTTTTCAAAAAGTTTACACAGACAGCTTGTTAGTGCGATGGGCCTGTAACTGGTAACGGAGTATGGATCCTTGCCTTGCTTCAGAATCGGAATAACTATGGCTTCTTTCCAGGCAGAGCGGATCTCGCCGGAAAACCAAACAGCGTTATACAGGGACAGAAGGGACTTTTGAGTTTCAGAGGGCAGATGCTTTAACATTTCATATACTACAAGGTCAGAGCCTGGGGCGGAATCATTGCAGCAGTGTAGCGATGCCTGTAGCTCGGCTAAGACGAAAGGTTCATTGTATGGCTCGTGTTTTGTGGATTTGCGCTCTAGTTTCTGTTTTTCGATTCTTGTTTTGTATTGTTGCAAAGTTGCAAGTGTAGTGCGACGAGCTGGAGACCTGTTCAAAATGTGCGCCGAGGAAGGTCGCCTGGTCTTCCAAGCTGTCGCCCTTTGTAGTTACTAAAGGAAGTGAATGTGCTTGTCGTCCTGCTACCTTACCAACCATGTTCCATACTCTCGCCTCTTGTGTATATGAATTTATTCCGGATAAAAATTTATGCCAGCTCTCCCTTCTAGCCTGTCTGCGCGTCCTCCTGCCTTGAGACTTTATGTTCTTAAAACTGTCAAGATTCTCGGCTGTAGGTGAGTCCCGAAGCGACCTCCAGGCTTTATTTTGCTTTTTGCGTGCATTTCGGCAACCACTGTTCCACCAAGGGACACGTCGTTTGGCGGACACGCCATTTTGTGGGATACAATTTGTGGCAGCATTAATAAGAAAAGCTGTAAAGTAGTCTAGAGCAGCATCAATGCTTAGTGCACACATATCAGACCAACATAAATAAGTAGCTCTTCGAAATTGTTCCCAGTCGGCCTTGTCTATCTGCCATCGGGGAATCTGTGCGAGATCTTCATTATGTATTGGTGTGCTCAGAATTATTGGAAAGTGGTCGCTTCCGTAAGGATTGTTAATGACTGTCCATTGGAGTAGGGGTAGAAGCGATGGCGATACAATGCTGAGGTCTATAGATGAATAGGTATTGTTGGCAAGGTTGTAATATGTTGGCTGTTTTCGATTCAGGAGGCACGCGCCAGAAGAGGAATTGTTCGATTAAACGACCTCGCGCGTCGCAGCGAGAATCCCCCCACAGGCTGCTATGTGCGTTAAAGTCTCCAAGGATTAGATAAGCTTCTGGAAGTTCAACTATAAATGACTGGAATTCATGTTTTTGTAGTTGGTAGTGTGGAGGTATGTAGAGAGAGCAAATGGTAACGAGTTTGTTGAACACAACGGCTCTAACAGCTACTGCCTCAAGGGAGGTTTGCAGTGCTAAATGTGTGCATGCAACCCCTTGGTTAACTATAACCGCTACGCCACCGGATGACGCCAGAGCATCATCCCGGTCCTTTCGGAATGTAACACAATGGCGTAGGAAGTTTGTGTGTTTTGATTTTAAGTGTGTCTCTTGTACACACAGCACTTTTGGATTGAGTTCTTGTATGTCGTCGAGGTTTCGAAGAAGGCCTCGGATGTTCTACTGTAATATTTGTGTCTGCATATTAAGTAAGAAAAGCTGCTGTGTGTACAATAAGAGAGTGAGGTGTGTTCAAGTGAACTACTTTGTTTCAGGTGGCAGGACGGTCGTCCGGCCCCGTTATTGGCTTTTTCGTTTTTTTGGCGCGGTCCAGAGAACCGCGCCGGTGTTTCGGCACCAGGGGTACCGATATGTCCATTGCCTCCTGGGAGGCACTGGATGCCCGCACGTGCGGGCTGGAGGCTCGAGTTTCGGGCCTCGCCTTGTGAGACGAGGCCTTGAGACCCGACGGCCCTGAAGTCGCCGGTCCCTGATCTTGAGTTGGCGGAGTAGTCTGAACTACTGCCGCCTTGGGGGCAGGAGCCACAGCCGACGGCTCGCTCTGTGCAGGCCGAAGGAGTGGCGGTTGCTGATGCGACGTTGCCCCCCTGACGCGTCACATCAGCATAGGTTGTACCGTGGAATGGTTTGCACCTCCTCCTGGCTTCCCTGAAGGAGATGTTTTCCCTTACTTTCAATGACATGATGTCTTTTTCTTTTTTCCAAGCTGCGCAAGACCGTGAGTACGCTGGGTGGTCCCCACCGCAGTTGACACAGTGACAAGGGGAATTACAGTTTTCAGAAGTGTGTTCCTTTGAAGCACATTTGTCACATGTGGACTGACCTTTGCAGACAATGGAGCCGTGACCGTATCTTTGACATTTAAAACATCTTCGTGGGTTAGGAATGTATGGGCGAACCCGTAGTTTTGTGTAGCCTGTCTCGATGTGTTCCGGCAGTTCGCTGGATCCAAATGTCAGTATAATGTGCTTTGTTGGTTTGTCTGTGTTGTCCCTTCTTATCTTTATCCTTTGTACGTTGACAACATTTTGTTCTTTCCATCCGTCAAGCAGCTCAGCGTCAGATAGGTTCAAGAGGTCATCGCCAGAAACGACGCCGCGAACGGTGTTCATAGATCTATGCGGGGTGACTATGACAGGGATAGAACCAAATGATGTCAGATTCTGGAGGTTCTCATACTGCTTCTTGTCTCGCAGTTCAAGCAAAAGGTCACCACTGGCCATTTTGGAGGCCTTGTATCCTGGTCCTAATTTCTCTGTCAGAGTTTTCGCTACTAAGAAGGGTGAGATTTGTCTAGCTTTTCCATCGGACTCTTCAGTGTGTACAACGTGGTACCTGGGAAATTGTTCATTGGTTTTGGCAAAGAGGTTAGTGGCTACTTCGGTCCGTAACCTTTTCAGGTTACGATCACGTGTAAGAGGGGATGCGCTTAACATAGCAGGACTATCATGTTTCGGCAGCGGTGCCAGCCGCCCACCACCGAGCCCAACAAGGGGACGTGGCAGGAGTTGTTGAACAAATCCTGCCAACGCCAGCCGTACAACGCTTGCTATAACCTAATATGGAATAGCCAAGACTGGGTACCCACACAAGGTTAACCCTTGCCGCCAGGAAATTTGGAAGTAAACGGAAGAGAGAAGTAGACAGGAAAGATAGAAAGTAAAAGAGAAAGACGGAGATGAGGGGAGAGAGAGAGATAGGAAAAGGCGACTGCCGATTTCCCCTGGGTGGGTCAGCCCAGGGGTGCCGTCTACGTGAAGCCGGGGCCAAAGGGGTGTGTTGCCTCTGCCGGGGGGCCTTAAAGGTCCAATCACCCGGCTTCGGCTCAACCCCCAGGATCCCCTTTTCCCCGGACACAGCTACGCCACGCACGGCTAGGCGTGGGAGGAGGTCGAAACCCCCCCATTAGCTCGGGTCCGTGGTGTCGCCACACACCAAACGCCTGCTTGCGCAGACGCCCCTGCGGGGATTTTGAGGCATCGGTAAAGAATTCTGGGCATTTGTATTTAAGCTGGAGTTCGCGGAAGTGTGTACGGATATGTGCAATGGGCGCGTGTTTTGTGACTTCCACGAAGGACACATCACAGTCTATGAACTGCCATTCCCACGGCGGGAGATTCGCAGCGGGGGCCGCCAAACGGTGTTCGAGAAGTGGTACCCCCCATTTCCTCAGCTAGGCCCCTCACACGAAGTGCGTAGGGCTCTCGCAACGAAGGACGGTTGTGAAAAAGGGTAGTGGTGGACAAATCATTGACTGTGGAGTGTGAGGGGTGTTCATTGTTTGCGTTCACCTTGAGAAAATATACAAATGATAGATAGGATCTTTGAAGATGGAGCGACCATTCATTTGATTCTACGTAGAGGCTTTCTACGGGGCTAGTGCGAAAAGCGCCCGTAGTTAGGCGAATGCCTAAATGGTGAACGGGGTCAAGCATCTTTAAGGCGCTAGGCATCGCAGACTGATAGGTCATTGCCCCGTAGTCTAAGCGAGTACGTATGAGGCTTCTATATAATGTTCATCAGACATTTTGTATCGCTGCCCCACGATGTCCGCGACAAGACCTTGAGTATATTCATAGCTTTCAAGCACTTGTTTTTTACATACTTAATGTGTGAGATGAAGGTTAGCTTACAGTCTAGGATTAGGCCCAAGAATTTGTGCTCCGTCTTCACAGAGAGATGTTGACCATGCAGGTCAAGATCTGGATCTGGATGAAGGCCTCTCTTTCGAGAGAACAGAACGCAGCTGCTTTTTTGAGGATTAAGAATAAAACCGTTTTCGTCTGCCCATTTTGAGATCTTATTCAGGCCTAGCTGGACCTGCCGCTCACACGTTGAAAGGTTGCATGATTTAAAACCGACTTGCACATCGTCGACATATGTACAATAAAACATGTTTCATGGGATGCAAAGACGCAAGGTATTCATTTTGATGATAAAAAGTGTACAACTAAGTACACCACCTTGGGGCACTCCTGTTTCCTGGACAAATGTTCGAGATAAAACACTGCCTACTCGAACACGGAATGTCCGGTTGGACAAGTAACTTTCAATTACGGCAAACATTCTACCACGCACACCAAGGTGGGACAAGTCTCTTAAAATTCCAAAGCGCCATGTCGTGTCGTAAGCCTTTTCCATATCGAGGAACACAGAAAGAAAGTATTGATTGTGCACGAAAGCGTCTCGGATCTGTGCCTCGATTCGTACCAGGTGGTCAGTGGTGGATCTATCTACACGAAAACCGCACTGGAATTGATCAAGCAGATTGTTTGTTTCAAGGAAATGTATAAGTCGGCGGTTAATCATCTTTTCGAAAAGTTTACATAGGCAGCTTGTTAGTGCGATGGGTCTGTAACTCGCAGCGAAGGATGGATCCTTGCCTTGTTTCAGAATGGGGATGACAATAGCCTCTTTCCAAGAAGTAGGGATCGCGCCGGAAAACCAGATAGCATTGTACAGGGAAAGTAAGGTTTTTTTGCGTTTCGAGAGGTAGGTTTTTCAACATTGCATATACTAGACGGTCAGAACCTGGGGCAGATTTATTACAACAGTTTAGAGATGCCTGTAGCTCAGGTAGACAAAAAGGTTCATTGTATGCCTCGTAGTTTGTACATTTCCGCTCTCAGTTTCTGTTTTTCTATTCTTGTTTTGTAGCGTTGGAAGGCCTCGGAGTAGTGCGCGGAGCTGGACACTTCTTCGAAGTGTGCGCCCAGGGAGTTCGCCTGGTCTTCCAAGCTGTCGCCTTGTGTGTTTACTAGAGGGAGTGAATATGTTTGTCTTCCTATTACCCTACTGACCCTGTTCCAGACTTTACCCTCGTGTGTATATGAAGTGATGCCTGATAGAAACTTGTGCCAACTTTCCCGTCTCGCCTGTCGGCGCGTCCTCCTGCCTTGCGACTTTATGTTCTTAATGTTTATAAGGTTCTCCGTTGTCGGAGAGTCCCGAAGCACCCTCCATGCTTGGTTTTGCTTCTTTCGTGCGGTTCGACAGTCACTATTACACCATGGCACCTGTCGTTTGCCAGACAGTCCACTTGTTTGTGGAATACATTTAGTTGCAGCATCAATCAAGAAAGCTGTAAAGTAGTCCACAGCAGCTTCTATGCTGAAGCTACACAGATCATTCCAACTTAAGACTGAAAGTTTTCGAAATTGTTCCCAATCGGCTCCGTCTGTCTGCCATTTGGGAACGTGTGGAGGACTTTCATTTGCTATTGGTGCGCTGACAACTATTAGGAAGTGGTCACTTCCATAGGGGTTCCCTGTTACTTCCCAGTTAAGGAGGGGAAGAAGGGACGGAGATGCAATGCTGAGATCTATGGATGAGAATGTTCTATTGGCGAGATGGTAATATGTTGGGAGTTTCTGATTCAGAAGACATGCGCCAGAAGTGAAAAGGAACTGTTCAATGAGACGACCTCGCGCATCGCAACGAGAATCACCCCAGAGACTGCTGTGTGCATTGAAGTCACGAAGGGCTAGATAAGGTTCTGGTAGCTGATCTATTAGGGACTGGAATTCATATTTTTGTAGATTATGGTGTGGGTGTATGTAGACAGAGCAGATTGTGATCAGTTTATCGAAGAGGACGGCTCGAACAGCCACTGCCTCAAGGGATGTTTGAAGTGGTAGGTGTGAACATGGGATTCCTTGATTCACTATAACTGCTACGCCACCAGATGACGCTGCTGCATCATCACGGTCCTTTCGGAATATAACATAATGGCGTAGAAAGTTTGTGTGTTTTTCTTTTAAGTGTGTCTCTTGTACACACAGCACTTTTGGATTGTGTTCGTGGAGGAGTTCTTGTAGGTCATCGAGATTTCGATGAAGGCCTCCGGATGTTCCACTGTAATATTTGTGTCTGCATATTAGGTTTGAAAAGCTGCTGTGTGTACAATAAGAGAGTGTGGTGTGTTCAAAAGGACTACTTTATGTTTCATGTGGCAGGACATTCGTCCGGCCCCGTTTTTGGCTTTTTCGTTTTCTTGGCGCGGTCCGAAGAACTGCGCCGGTGTTTCGGCACCAGGGGTACCGATGTGTCCATTGCCTCCTGGGAGGCACTGGATGCCCGCACGTGCGGGCTGGAGGCTCGAGTTTCGGGCCTCGCCTGGTGAGACGAGGCCTTGAGACCCGACGGTCCCTGAAGTCGCCGGTCCCTGTTCTTGAGTTGGCGAAGTAGTCTGGACTACTGCCGCCTTGGGGGCAGGTGCCACAGCCGACGGCTCGCTCTGTGCAGGCCGAAGGAGTGGCGGAGGCCGATGCGACGTTGCCCCCCGGCGCGCCGCATCAGCGTAGGGTGTGGTGTGAAAGGGTGTACACCTTTTACGGGCTTCACGGAAAGAAATGTTGTCTTTGTACTTCAATGTGATGATGTCTTTTTCTTTTTGCCAGTTTGGAAATGAACGTGAGTATGCAGGATGATTTCCGTTACAGTTGACACAGTGTGGTGTGCCGACACAGTTGTCGGATGGGTGACCTTGTACACCGCATTTAGCACAAGTTTGATGACCACGGCAGCTGAGTGATCCGTGGCCGAATCTTTCACATTTAAAGCATCGTCTGGGATTGGGGATGTATTGCCTGACAGTTAATTTGATGTAACCAGTTTCAATTGTTTGGGGAAGAACACTAGATGCAAATGTGAGAATGAGTTGTTTCGTTGGGATTTCCTTTCCTTCTCTTCTAATAATGATTTGGTTTGGTTTTGGTTTGGTTTTTCCATCCCTCTAGCAGTTCAGCTTCAGACAGGTCAATGAGGTCTGCTTCCGACACAACTCCGCGTGAACTGTTCATGGATCTATGGGGTGACACTGAAATTGGTACGCTTCCAAGTGATACAAGACTTTCAAGTTTCTGATATTGTTGTTTCGATGGGAGTTCAAGAAGAAGGTCGCCACTCGCCATTTTGGTCACTTTGTAGCCCGGCCCGAAGGCTTCGGTCAAGTATTTTGCAACAATGAAAGGGGAGATGGTCCTTGCAAGTTTGTCAGAATTCTCGCTGTGTACGACATGAAATTTATGGAAGTTTTCGATTGGTCGGGTAAGAGATTGTCGGATTTCATCGGTGCGTACCCTTTTGTTAGGGTAACGATCAAGGAGGCGGGGGAATGGAGCTGTTTCCATTATAGTTATGTGTATTTCGGCACCAATGGCGGCCACCCACCATGGAGTCCTACTAGGGGACGCTGCAGCACTTAACCTGTAAGGCTGCAGACGCCAGCCGTACAGTGCTGCTGTAACCTAATATATCATGTCCAAGGGAGGACACATATACACGGTTAACCCAAGCCGCCTACGAAATTCAGGAAGTAATTGAAGGGAGTAGGAGACAGGACAGCAAGGAAAGAAGATAGGAAAGAGAAAGATTAGAGAGGGGGGATAAGAAAAGGCGACTGCCGATTTCCCCTGGGTGGGTCAGCCCAGGGGTGCCGTCTGCGTGAAGCTGGAGCCAAAGGGGTGTGTTGCGTCGGCCGGGGGGGCCTTAAAGGTCCAATCACCCGGCGTCAGCTCAACCCCCAGGATCCCCCTTTTCCCCGGACACGGCTCAGCCATGCACGGCGAGGCATGGGAAGGGGTAGAAACCCCCCCCGTTGGCTCGGGTCCGTGGTGTCGCCACACACCAAACGCCTGCTTGCGCAGACGCCCCTGCGGGGCGTGATAATGATGACGATGACGCTGATGACCATGAAGAATAAGCGCGTTCCAGACCACCTCTAGTTCCCACCGTGTGCACCGAGGAAGCAGAGCGTCCCGCAGGCGGTGTGGCCATCTATGTCAAGCAGAACACTGTAGTACAATAAAGCCGTCCACCACCACTACAGTCACTAGAGTCATGGCCGAGAGCATAGAGGGGCAGCTTAGCAATGGCTAGGCAGGTGGTGTGTGTCGCCCAGGTTGGCTCCATTCCTTGATCTTGCTTGGATGTGCTTGCGGGGGGCTTAGTCCAACCCTCTTTCCCGCGTCCTACACCCCTCCAGAGCATGCGCGCCCCCCTCCACCTCTCTCCCCTCTCCAACGCTCACCCCCTTTCTCTCCTCTAGCAATCCTCTACTGTACGGAGCGGCGCCCGCGTCCTACAACCCTCCAGAGCATGCGTGTCCCCTCTCCCATAGAGTTTCCTATAAATACACTAGGGGGAACTCTATGGGAGCTGCAACACACGGCGCTTCACCCAGCATGGGAATCATGGGTAGTACACAAATTTGCCTAGCCTGGCCTAGTCTTCGTTCTTTTGGCTCCGTGTGGCCTGAATCCGCTTTGCCGAAATACGAAGTTCAGGAAAAGTTTGGCAGTTACGCTTCACCACCCTTACCTTTTTAGGCTCACGAATTCAAATATGCTCACGAAGTTCACAACGGTCTATTCTTTTGTCCGAAACAGAAGGAAAACGCAACAATAAACAAAACCACAAGTGCGTTCGACGCCGGAAGCACGAAGACTAGGCAAATTTGTGTACTACCCATCATTCCCATGGTGGCTGAACGATCGCAGCGCCAGAGTCCCCTCTACTTAATTTTAGGAAACTCTATGCCCTCCCCCCTCTCTCTCCTCTCCAACGCTCACCCCTTTCTCTCCTCTACGAGTCCTCTACTGTACGGAGCGGCGCGCGCGTCTCCTCTCTCTCCTCTCCTACGCTCACCCCCTTTCTCTCCTCTAGGAATCCTCTACTGTACGGAGCGGCGTCCGCGTTCCACATCCCCACAGTAGATGTGCGTCATCTCCTCCTCTCTCTCCTCTACGCTCACCCCCTCCCGTCCCCTCTAGGAATCCTCTACGGAGCCATATAAGAACCCCTATCCCTCCACTTCACCTACCATAAAGCCGTTATTAGCCTCGAGGGCCGCCACTGGAAACGCCGGCGCCACCGTCGGCGTGACGTGCTTGGCAGGATCACGCGGTCTCGGCGGTTGCGTCGGCTCTAGCTGAGCGCTGCCGCGTGCTTTGTAAATGATTTTCAAGCTCCCCCCTGCGCTGCGGTCGGTACCGAGGTTTTCTCGCATTTTGAACCCATTTTAAAAGGAGTGGCTGCCTCCGAAAGCGATGAACATGCTGCTCTTACTGCTCGGTGCCGCACTGCCGGACGCATGCAACCAAGTCCGGTATAAGCCTGCACCGGTACCCGTGGGACAAGAAACTGCGTGAAGAGTGCGTTGTGGTGCTAAGAACCGGCAAGCAGCGATCGGCTACGAGTCATGTGTACAACAAGCACTCCCGCGACGACGTTTTTCGCTATTGCGTCGGGGCTGTGATGTTGAGTAGCAGAAAGTGCGCACTGCGACGATCGTCCGCGCGCGCTTCCCGCCGGCTAATGGTTGCTTATCTACCGAAGTATGGAAACGCTGCCTTTTGCATCCTGCGATACCATCTCAGAACGTTCCTGTGCGACCTCTTGATCGTCGTCCCCGTGCTCAGCGTCTGCAATATGGGCTGTAGATACTTGAGTGGCTGTTTAGATACGTTATTAATGAGATACGTTGGATTTAAACACTGGCAAGGTTCCTTGTACATTCCCCTAAGATGACCCGAAGGCGAAAGCCACCTTCTTCTGCTTCTTGTCAGTCAATGTATTGATTTTCCCCGTCCCGCTCCAAAAAACTTTGTGCACCTAACGAGGTTTTGCACTGCCTCCGTGATCAGCCCACCGATCACGGAGGCTATGCAAAGCGACTATGTCGTGTGAACACGTCATGTGACATCATGTTATGTGGCGTCATGGCGACGTCAGGACGTCTTCACAAATTTGGGAAATCTGTGACGTCATGATGACGGCATATGGTGACGTCATCACGTGATGGTGATTTTTTTGCATTAGTCGTGCCGACGCCGACGAGGCGGGATGACGACGGTCAATCTTTCCGTTTGATGAGGCATCGAAGGTTTTCACCTTCTCACCTTTGCTGGTGGATGTATATAGCGAGCGAGTCAAATGCTGCGGCTGAAGTGTGCTGCATTTAGGTTGGCAATAACATTCTTTCAGTCAATCGCGCATTCTCATGACGCAAACACTGCGTGCTAAAAAGCCCAAATTTACCTGTGCCACTCTCAAACTCAAGTTGGGAATATGCAACCCCATGTATTTTTTGGAGGCTTATTTGTTTATGTGGAAAAGATGCCGCGCTGTTGTAGTTAGACTCGACATACTTACCTAATTGCTGGGCAACTCGCCAAATAATGCTGGGCATTAAAATTTTGCATTTCACTCTTTACGAGTTGTCGTTACCTTGCTTTGCAGCTGCAGGTTGCTGCAATAACTTCCCTTTCTTTCACCGCTATTTCAAGTTCAGGTAGATCCTTGTTCACATCGACGTTTGCAGAACAAGTGCGGCGAACGTTACTGTATTTTCATTCGTTTCCTTGGCGTTGTATACCACTACATGGCCTCGTAGACCGCTTCTTTCCCATCAGCAATCTCAAAGTGGTGAAGCTTTGGTCTATGAATTTGTTGATGGCAGAGAGCGGCAAGTTCAGTCGAATGCAATGGAAACGATAATTAAGCAACATATTAAAAAAGGCATCGCATTTTCTCACGCTTTGTGTGACCACCAAACGAAACGAACACACTGAAATAACAAGAGCAGCGGCAATGGCTCGCTTAGAAGACCGATCTATATGCAGTGCGAGGCAACATGTCAAATGACATTTAAGTATACATTAATTTTGACTAAAAAAAAAACGAAAAAAAAAACGTTCAATCGTCGGGACGGGACATCACATGTTGCCATAGGCGCGCCAAAGTCGTAGTCGTAACACACAAAAAAAAAAATGGAACTGCTCTGATAGCATCCGCGCAACAATAGTTTTTGTGTACTCACAAATTCTCATATTTTGCGGCCTAAAGTTCACGGCACGGCGCCAAAATACGCTCGTAGCGAAAGCGAAACCATGAGTAATTAAGAACATATACATGCAGACGCTCATACATGCTTAAAATCATGATGTAGCGCGAAAAGACACAAAAGACTCATACATGCAAAAGCTCCGTCGGTCGCCGCGAACCGGTGCGATCACTGGCTTGAGGCTTCTTTCTGTTATGCTCCATTTAGGTATACAGGCGTCTACTCTAACAAAATGTTTCACATAGTTTGTACTCAGCGACTTACTACATTTCGCGCAAGCCGGTTCAGGAGTCTCATCGCGGTGACCGCGTGAAGCGGGCGCTCCGTTTTCTGCAAAGAGACAGCGACTGTAAACTATGTTGTGCTTTCAGTTCGTCGAAAATTACTATTTTAACAGTACAGAACTTATTTAGCTTCGAAAGTACGCACAGAAATGTCCTGGAGTGCTTCCGCGAGGTGTTTTGTTGAGCGCCGACAGCAAATCTTATGGGGAGCGCGCGGCGGTATCCTGCCTAGCACGCAATCGAGGCGCGCCCGATAGAGGGCGACTGCGTAACTCCTCGAGGCCAATAATGAAGGGGGACCGGAAGCCACGTCTAGCTACCATTTACGAATAAACAAAATTTCTTGTATATATACACATAGTGTTTGTCACGTCTTTGATGATGTACTGGACGAAGATTCACGGTTTACCGATGAACCTCCAGAGATTCGCCCACTCATCATCATTCACTCCGTGGATATGCTGCGATTTTTTTCTTGTACATACATTGCATGTAGCGCAGTTATTGCGAATATTATGTAGCGCCGCATGCCGCCAACACGATCGAGCTCGACCAGCGAAGCGAAATGGTTAAAGGGATGAAACGTGCAGTCACGGCCACAATTCACGTTTCTCGGCTAGCGTCTCCTGTACTTCACCGGTACCTTCCGAACGGCATTGTTGCGAAAGCATACAATGCCGAATGCGCACGTTGCGAAAAGCATACGTGCGCATTCTTTTCGATAGTCATGTCTCGATCGTGCTGATCGAACCTGCAACATCCGAGTGCTGTGAATTGCGCACGGCTAGAGTCTGAGCATGACTGTGACACAAGCGCTCCTGAATGGGATGTTTACGTTAGATGCTTGTGTTCCGTTGAAGAAGCAACTCCGGGTTCCTGACTGCGCAATTAATGACGACGGCGTATGTTTGCAAACAATCACCACCTTAAACATTCCGTCCCGTGCAGCAGCGATGGCGCTACTCGCTAGGGGCCTAGTACTGCGGCAAATCCGTTAGGCAGGATCGGTACATAGTACCTCGGAGTGCCGTTCAGGTCATACGTCAATTCTAGTTCATGAAGTTTTCTGCAGCACGCACAGGATTTTGCAAAACATCGCTTATGCACGGTAACGGAGCTGAAATATCACCTTTCACATCGCGGCAAATAATTATGTGCCGAGCTTCCATGGTTTGGGAAAGCATTTCGGTCTCATATCCATTTCCGTGCAGCTCATGACTTCATCCGGTGAAAGTGACATGGGCCGTACGTCCGCACGTTCTATCTGTTCCTATGTCCTATGCTAATAAACGGGTTGACCCTCCCTCGCGCGCCATCTTGAATCGTACAGCGCGCCACCTGCAGTTCGTGGGCATTTCGAATACCGTGACCACAAAGGAAGACAAGCCTAGGTCCTAAGGAGCTTCGCCTCTAAAAATTATTCCGTCTCACGTTCTTGTGCTATCCATCTCGTTACATTTGACTGTGACATAATAACAAGCGTTATTCACTACAGTTCTGTACATCTCAAGCACTTTTATAACTGTCGTTGGGCTGATTGTAGGTATCAGAAGCGTCATAACGTGCGAGGCAGTATCAAGTCCAGCATTTCCAATCTTTTTGGAGATATTAGCGGAAGAATTAAGTAAAGTTACACGCAGGCCCGTAGCCAGGAATTTTTTTCGGGGGGGGGGGGGGGGGGGGCACTTGTTGAAAGCCTTGAAAAACACCCATTTTTATTATTTTTCCTCGGTAAAACACCCCCTTTCATCCGAATTTCGGGGGAAGCCCCCCCCCCCCTTCTGGCTACAGGCCTGGTTACAAGTTAGGAGCAAGTTGAACTGTATAAGAACATTCTCAAATATTGCAAATGCACAGAGAGCAGTATCGTTGAACTTTCTTTAATAGTTTGCATGCACGTTTTACATACGGCATTTTGAAATTCTGTGGCGGTCCGTAATATGATTCTATAGCTAGCTGTATCTTTGAACCTTCTTTAACAGTTTGCATGAACGTTTTAAATACGGCATTTTGAAATTCTGTGGTGGTGCGTAATATGATTCTATAGCTAGTATTTCCTTTGCAGTGCATTCGACCTGCTCAATTGCAGCAATCCTGTTGCTGCTGGTTTCAAGGCTCCCCTGCGGCCATCAACATTCACCTACCAAAAAGAGGTGATGGAGGCTGCTGGCTACCAACTGATGGAGCTGCGGTTGGCGAATGAAAGGCTTGTTGCCCAGGATGGCAGGCGAATGTCTGCCATTGCGATGGCATTTACCCTGAAGTTGGAGTCAATTGCCGCCGTTTTGGCAGTACATGAATATGGCAAAATATGTCTAACGGAGTAATATTGACATACACTACCATACATTTATGTTCTGAACAAGTTTTGCAATTCTTTGTATTGATTTTATGGATAGAAGCGTTACTGAGCATTTTTTTTTCATTTCTCTCAGTGGTGCTCTCAGTTATGTTGTGATGCACGAAACTGATATGTGTTTTCAGTGTACCAATGACAGCTAAAGTTTTTATGCTAACTGTACTGTTCTTGAGAGTACTCTGTCAGATAAGCAGGAAATTGAACTGCAAATGCTCAGGCGTGGCGTGTAATTAATGGTGGCAGTGTTAATTATAAGCTACTTTGGCACCCCTTTACCGCAGCCTCCCAAACCATTAATGAGAGGCCGAGTCCCAACATGGCAGTTGCAGCTGGACTGACATAGCACAATGTGAGGTTTAAATTCTGTGATATATAAACTTCTCACGTAAAGAAAATGTCACATTCCTCCTTGGGCGATCCTTAAATGAAAAGCCGAAATTTACAGAAGCTACAATGGACATGCACTTCTCGAAATTTCAGTCCAGCACAGGGCACTTAAAAGTGCCATTGGCATGAGCACTTTTAACACTTACGACACTGAAAAGTGCCATTGGCATGAGCAGCAACAACCACACAGAGAGCATCCCGAAAACAGAGCAAGAAAAGATAGGAGAGGTGATGCAACAGAAACATAGGTGGGGAATAGAACGCGGCCACCACCTATATTTCTGTTGGCTGTCTCGTTGCACGGGATCAGTATGCCGGCTGTCTGTCACCTGTGCTGGGGCCACGATTGCAAATGAGGGATAAAGGGCATGTGTTGTGACGCTGACGCATGCGGCTTCTTTCTGGTTACTATGCAGTTTTTGAACTGTCGCAGCCGTTGACGAAATCTAAACTAGTTGTAGATGTTCCAATGTCTTTGAGTACTTATGCTAGTTATAACCTCCTGTATAATTTGTTCACTTCTTTCACTGTGTTCCTTGTTTTAAATTAGAAGCATTGCTTTGCGAACCTAAGTATTTTGATCCTGCCTGCTTGCCTGCCTGTCCGTCCGTCTGTCTGTCTGTCTGTCTGTCTGTCTGTCTGTCTGTCTGTCTGTCTAGTCGCCTACGTCTGGGCGCTCTCGTGGTCGTCTCCTTAACTTGACACATACCAAAATTTGCATGGGTGAGGGGGGGTGTTACGCCCATCGTCGGCTTCGAATTCCTCGGGCACGGCAAAAGCGGACAAACAGTTCATTGACCCGTTCCAAGCGAGAATGGGCAGTCGAAACGAGCGCGGCTATCTCCCGGCCTGGCGTGAACAAAAGGTGTCATCCGACCGGTTCCGCACAAACAAAACCAACCAGACAGGGAAGGCCATTGTGACCTCAACTGCGAACGCTTGTACAAGAGCCATTCAAGCAAGCCACGAGGTCCATGCCACTGAGGTATTTGCTGTTGGGGCGACAGCGAGACTGGTCCGACTGCCGCTGCACCATAGGAGCGAAGTCACGGAAATTAGCGGGGGGCAAAACGAACGAGGGATTAAACAAGCAACCTTCATCTCCCCTCTCTCCGTCGCACCTGCTGCGTGAAGTGGCTTGGTTGAAGACATTCCTGTGGGGCCGTTACATTCTTCGGCACGAGCACAGAGAGACTCGACACCCTGGCCGGAAGAATCTCTAGAACCAGCCCAAGCCAAGATTTTCAGTCGCGTGGAAAAGTTTCGTGTCGTGCGCAAAATCTTGGTGCTGTGTTTTCGTGACCATATTTGGGAATCGTTTTGAACTGTGCCCTCTCCACGTGCATTGTGGTGTCTTTCCTAGTGATGCGGAACTATCGGTAAATGGACTATCGATAGTATGGATAGTTTCTTTTAGGGGCGAAGCTTCTTATAGCGAGACCTGGTCGGTTGTCGATCCATCCTCTGTACCCCGTAGTGTTCCCTTATCGTAAAATAGAGGGCGCTGTCCCATAGAGATGCATGCAAACTGCAGTTGGGTGACGATATACTAGATGGCGCTGTACGCATTCTGTGTCGTCATCTCCATTTCTCGTCTCGTTTCCGAGAGGGCGCTGTCCCATAGACGTGCGTACAATATGGCAGTTGGGTGAAGGTACGTTAGATGGCGTTGGCGGTGCAGCTGCTCTCCGATTGGCTGCTGCGCGGGGTTGCGCCGGGCGGCGAGCGCCCAGCGTTGCCAGGTTTGGCTATTTATAGCCAAATTGGGCTATAGAAAAAATTTTTGGCGTCGACTTGAGCGAGTTGGCTATGTGGCTATATTTGGGCTACTGAAAATTCGTGACTTGGCTTTGTTTGGGCTATAAGTGGCACCGAAATGATCAACGCTCCAGAGGTGACTCTCATCGAGCAGGAACAAATCTCCAAAGGCGCGTTCCCATTTAGTGTTGAAGGGCCAAAAGCCGCAATGTTCACCAAAAATCCTCTCATGTCGCCTAAGCGAGCGGAAAACCGTGCGACGAGCACCTTTGGACTATAACCATTTTCGCCCCGGCGGCAGCGGCGGAACGCCTTTTCACCTGTCCAGGAGCCGTACTTTCCTGTACGAGCATATGAACCACGTGATTTAAGGCCGCAATTTCAAACTGGAGGCCAAGGAGTTGGATGGGTATTTACAAGGGAAACCTTCTGCAATTTCGCCCATTCCCTAGCGGTATCATCTTGTTTTTAATCAGATTGCACGCGTAACGCGGGTATTAGTGTATGCTGTAGAATCTACAGAAGCCCGAGCGACTTCACTGCAAAGAATGGTGAGTCATGCACCTGGCAACAGCCATAAATAATGAACTCACGCGTTTCACCCAGTCATATTCGACGCTTGTGCTCACGGCTCGTGGTTTGCGCGACATCTGCGTTACCTGGGGCAACTTTACCCAAAAAATTTTAATTCTTTATCTGCCACATTACCCATCGCGATGGGCTACTGGATATATGGTGCTTGACTGCTGACCGGAGGTTGTGAGATCGAATCCCGTCCGCGGCGGCCGCATTTTCATGAGGGCAAAAAGCTACAGAGCTATCTGTGCTTAGATAAGGTGACCGTTAAAGACCCGCAGGTGGTCGTGATTTCCAGAACCCTCCACTATTGTGGCTCTCATAATTATGTCGTCGTTCTGGGACGCAAAATCTCGACTATTATTTCTGTTTACAGTTTCCGCCGCACTATCCTCTACTGCCGCAGCAACATTACTTCATAAATGTTTAAGTGGGCTTTTTTTTTAATTGGCGGCGCTAAACTGAATTCGACGCATGAACTGAATATTCACAGGGAAGGCGGCGAAAGCTGGTAGATGTGATCATGAATTTTGTCTAGCAAAGCACGAAAATAATCCCTGACTCTGTTTTGCTTCATGTGTAAAATACTGCAAAGCTGATCGGAACTGCTCCTAAAGAACACCTCGCATCGGAACGTCGCTTTTTAAAACCAACAGACTGGTGAGACGCAGCTAGCACATTTGAGTTTTCTTTTCGTTTTTTTTTTTCAAATTAAAAATACTTTCACGTCCTTCAGCACAAGCTGTTCGATAAACGATCACGACGGGTTGCACAGACAGGGATTGTATTAGCGGAATGTCAAAAAGTAAGTCCAAATAAAACTGCAAATGAGAATGGCTATATTTGGCTATAAATATTTTTGCTTTTTTTCACCTTTGGCTACATTTGGGCTACAGCTTCTCTGGCTTTTGGCTACGCGGCCGCATCCGACCTGGCAACACTGCGAGCGCCCGCTATCTCTCATTCCCCGGATCGTCGCCGTACGAGTGCGCTTGCCGGATGGATCGTGCTGCTTGGCGGACCATGGACGACGAGGAGCACCGGGTGCGGAAGGTAGTGGCGTAGCCAGGCGGTGGCACACCGGGCACGTGCAACCCCCCCTCCCCCCGAAATTTTTTTTCGCCGTTGCATACAGAGTGAAAAACGGCCATTTCAATGAGGTGCCCTCCCCGAAATCAAGGAGGTGCCCCCCCCCCCCCCCCCCCCGAAAAAAATTTCTGGCTACGCCCCTGGCGGAAGGCCGCGCCGCTGCGGCTCGTGCTCGTCGGCAGGATCCCGAGGTGCGAGCTCAGAGGCCGCCGCGACGCGAGCGCGGCGCCAGGCGGATCTCGAGGCGGTGCGCGCCCGTGAAGCCGCCGCCAAGCGCGCGCGGCGTCAGGCGGATCCCGAGACGGTGCGCGCCAAGCAGGCCGCCCAGCAGTAATCGCTTTGATTTCTGCTGGGCGAAACCACTGAAGATTTCACGGTGTAACCATGATTGCTTCACGAGCTTCGCCCCAAACTCTTCATCATTCACCCCGTGGATATGCTGTGAATTTTTAAACTATCGATATTATCGATAGTCCATATATCGATAGTCCATCTAACGATAGTTCTCGATCATTACGGGCAGCCATACACAGAACAAATACAAGAAAATATTGATAGCTTTTCTTAACTATCGATAGTGTAAAGAATCTATCCATAGTACTACACTCGCTAAACAATCGATATTACCGAGAGTGCAATCAATAGTACCATCAGGAGTACTGCGGCCAATAGTATAACCAATAGGAGGTAGGTAGGTACTAAACTTTATTAAAGTCCTGAAGAAGTTATCCCCCAGTTTCCATTGAGGGAGGACCGCGGGCCGCTCCCACGTCGGGACGGGAAGACGCAGCCTCACCGCCGCGTCGTGGGGCCAGGGTATAATTAATAGCGTTGTGAATAATTATGCTGTTCTAGGACGGCCATATTGCCAAATGATTTGCGACAGCCTGCTATCAGCAGTACTCAGTTCGCTTACTTTATGAGCACTATTGTGGCAAAAGAAATAAATCATTGTCGCAATCAAAATGCCGGTATATGTCCATAAATAAATTCGTATGCAAAAGTAACGAGTTACACCTTACAATTAATAACTTAGCTTTTGATATTCTTATTTTGAAATCACAAAATGCAATATAAGTTTGAAGCTGCGTAGTTCCGCCACATGTGACAACTTCCTTTCTGCTAAAGCTGAATAGTTCAGCTTAATAATTCAGCCAATCATTCTGCTGAAGGAACGCAAGCACGTCAACTTTCTTACGCTTCTGCCTTCTTCTGCTCCGCCATATACTACCATGCATTCGGAGAATTAAGTTTATGCTGCAAGGAGTTCACGCGGTTGATTTTATACTCTCGATTGTACAGTGGTGAACTCTCATGTCTAGTGCTTTGGAAGGCTTTGGCCGTCGAAAGCACTCTGAACGGTTTAGCGCAAAAAAAAAAAAGAAAACCAAAAACTAAGTGCACCGTTCTCGGTATTACACGATACCACGAATCGAGAATAAGGATAATAGGAGCCTATCCGAGCGACGCAGTTTATTGCGCTTCTGGTGGCCAAAGCAATTATCGCGGCCGCAGCGATAATCAAGGACGGAAACTGCACGGTGGGCACATCAGTGGCGCCGCGCATGCTCATAATTGGCCCTTTTTGAACTGCAGATGTCGCTCGTGTTGTTCTGAGTGCAACACTCCATCGTTCTACACATGTGTGTTGGCCACTGTACGTTCACATTTACTACCGATAGCGCTATCAATAGTTTCTTGTACCGTCGATAGTTCGATAGTGGCTCAACTATCGATAGTATCGATAGTATCATCGATAGTTCTGTATCCCTAGTCTTTCCCCCCCCTCGTGGGTGGAGCATCGAGATCATCTAGCGCCGTATTGGCTGAAGATGCGGACAATGCGCCCAGTGTTGGCAACGCGCCTCTATATAAGCCGAGGACATTTTGTATGATGCCAGTTATTCAGCAGTAACTCAGCACTAATACCAGTAATGAGACCTGCAGGACCCGGAGTCACAACAACTGCACGGCAGCGGTGGGATGAGACGAGCTCATCGACCTCGAGAGGCACCCGAACGGCACTTTTGACATGGACACCGCTGTAGGCATGACTGCGAGCTGGGTGAGTGCCGACTTTCTCTGTTGAACTTTGCCAGGCATTTACTCTTGGTGTTAGGTAAAAAAAATTGAAGGACACTTTGTACATTCCGAAGTGTGTTCGGCGAAAGTGTGTGGCCATTCCACTGACTATGCCATGTCGTTTTAGATGTGAAGCATCTTATGGCGAAGCTTAATCCGGTGGTGGTGGTGGTGGTGTGCCGGCGTGACCACCCTTACTGCGCATGCGCAAAGCTTTCAAAAAAATAAAAAACTTCCTCTCCCCCTCTCTCTCCTCTAGGCATCCCTCCCCGCGGCAACCACACCCTCACTGCGCATGCGCCTCCCCTCCTCTCTCCCCTCCTACGTTCCCCCCTCTCTCCTCTAGGCTTCCCTGCCCGCGGCGTCCATACTCCCACTGCGCATGCGCGTCCCCCCCTCTCCCCCTCCTACGCTCCCCCCTCTCTTCTCTAGGCATCCCTGCTCGCGGCGTCCACACTCCCACTGCGCATGCGCGTCCCCCCCTCCTCTCTCTCCTCTCCTACGCTCCCCCCCCTCTCTCGCCTCGCGACGCCGACGCAGGCAGCGTCTGCTAGCGAGTTTCTTGGTTGAAAAAACCGACTGCTCGCGCTGCACTACCGTTCACTGGCCACCCCGTATATATGGCAATGGATCTTGACCTCCAAGGTGGTGCCGGTGGGAGATTTCTCCTGTGCGTTGTCAATAAAAATTCGCAGCGTGCGCGTTAACTAAAAGCGGACTGCGGGTCTCTGTGTCCAGTCGGAGTCTTCTGTCTCTCATTGCCCATTAGCAGCGATTGGCATGTTCCAGTAGGAAACACCGCTCCATCACTGCGTGCTTTGCGCCTCCCCAGTTTTCTGTCCTGCGCAACGCTGCGATGAGCACCAGCGTCAACGCCACCGCCAATGTAAGCGTTAGCGCCCGCTGCTTCACATCTACACATGGTTCCCTTTAGCGGGAGATGGTGTAATTTTTTTCCTTTACACTCTCAGTGGGATAACACACAAAGGGAATGTGTGCGTGTCTTCTTTTTTAATTTTTTTACCGCGAATCGCAGCGAGACGCGAGACTAATCTTCCTCCGTTCGCATGCGTTAGTATTTTCTCGCGCTTTGCGCATCATGCAAACGCCATGCGCGTTCCAACGCTTAAATTGACGGACCCTCTGTAAATTCGAAAGTGTATTCCGTGAACGCCTGCGTCCATTGAGACGGCGTCGGTCAGAATTATTGCAAACGCTGGGCACAGCGACACTACGCAAGCAAAGCGCGAGCGCTGTAGAATCCGACGCGACCGGCGTCCGTTTGCGCATCCCGGCGGCCACCTGGCTCCGTGCCAGAGCTCGGATGGACGGACGCACATGGACGGATGGACGGACGGGAGGACAGACAGACAGAGGCACGGAAAGACGGACACCGGACGGACGGACGGACGCCCGACGGCAACCGGACGGACAGACACCGGACGGACGGATGGACGGACGCCGGACGGACGGACACCGGGCGGACGTGAGCATGAGACATTAAAGGCTTTCGCCTTGAAAGCTGGTACAGTGTAGCTGTCTTGGTCATTGGGTTAACAGGTAACTTGCGTCAGGCAGATAGTTGTGAGATAGCTTGTTTAAGCTATTTCTGTCGGTGGCAGCAAGTTTAACAGTGACAGGACAGGATTCCTTGTAAGAGCCTAAGGAAGCTTTTGGAGACAAAGTTAATGGGAAACTTGAGGCAAGGCAGGAATCTAGAGCTGTCGTTGTCGTCAGGGTTAATTAGTTGCAAGACAGGAATCATTTGTGGAACAGAGAACGGTACCGGACGCAGCCATGAATCTGAAATCCCTGCGAAAATCCATGCTGCTATCAATTGCGGGGGAGTTAAATCTGGATTTGCCGGACTCCCTAACAAGGTCATAATTGACAGAGATTCTCGAAACAGGGTTGGGCGATGACGACCTCCCAGGCTATGTCGAGGACATTCAGGAGAGGGAAGCGGCAGAAACAAAGGCAGAAGCCGAAAGAAAAGCGGCGGAAACCAAGAGAGAAGAGGCAGAAGCCGAGGCAGATAAGAAACGGAAGCACGAGCTCGAAATGAAGCGTATAGAGCTAGAGATTAATCTCAGTAGTAGAGCAGGAAGCAGCGAGGCCTCCGGTACAGCAGAGCGTGTCAAGTTCAAAATGACGTACCTAATGAGGTCGTATAATCTAGGGGAGGACACTGGTTGGTTCCTCGTCAACTTTGAAAGAACTTACGAAAGGCAAGGTTTTGACCAGGAGACATGGTCACAACGGTTGTTGTCCTTACTTCCGGGGGAGGCATCAGAAGTAATCGAGCGCCTGACGAAAGAACAGGCTAACGAGTACTGTAAAGTAAAAGCGAGCCTGCTCAAGAAGTATAGGTGATCTGCTGAAGGTTTCCGGCAAAAATTCCGATATGCCGTAAAAGAGAAAAATGAGTCGTACCCGGACTTTGCCTACAAGTTAATGGCTAACATGGGGGGAATGGCTTAAAGATGCAAAGGCGTATGGGAATCATGACAGAGTGCTTGAGTGTGTTGGTCTGGAACAATTCTACCAAAGGTTACCAGAAAATGTGAAGTTCTTGGTACAGGATAGACCAGACGAGAACACAGTGGCGAAAGGCGCCGAACTCGCGGAAGAGTTCGTTAAGCGCCGCGCCCTCGGGGCAGGCGTAGAACCTAGAAGGGAACGGAAAGGAAAGTTTCAACGGCCAAAGGCTGCGTCATTCAGAAAGGAGGCGACGAGTCTCGCAGAAACTCCTAATAAGAGTGAGGGTAACAAGGCACCTAACCATGGGCCGCCGGCAGAGGCCCACAAGAAGAAATTCGAGGCAAGGAAATCCGGAGCTTGTTTCAACTGCCAGGAAACAGGGCACTTCGCGATACATTGCACGAAGCCAAGAGTAGTTTTCTTGTCCTTGAATGAGGCCGACGAGAACATGAAGCTGTTAGAGCCTTATATGTACGACCTTACCGTGAACGGCAAGCAGTGTCGGGTTCTTAGAGACTCCGCAGCCACTATGGACATGATTCATCCGTCATTTGCTCAACCCGGACAGTTTTCCGGAGACTGTGCCTTGATTAGGCAAGCCGTGGGGGGCAAACAATCAGTGCCTTCCCGTAGCTAAAGTTGTCCTTACAGGTGCATTTGGCACGTTGGAGACTTGAAGCCGTGGTGTCGCCCTATCTCCCACCTCAGTATCCTTACTTGTTCTCAAATAAGTCAGATCAAATGCTGAAAGAGAAAGGTCTCGCGTTGGGAGATGGCATAGTGCAGGCCCTAACCAGATCAAAGGCGCGAGAACTGGCTGCGAAAGCCACCGTCGCAGAGGCAACCGAGCCTCAAAACAACAATCAGCCCAGTCCAGAGAAGGAAGGGGTCGTTGACACCCTGATGACAGAGCAACTAGAGATAGCCGTTGCACCAGAGCCACTTTCTAGTAGCGCAAAGGATAGCACAGAGGGTGACTCATTCCAGGTGAAAGAAACGACAAAGGAGTTGTGTGTCACGCCAATCTCAGATAACCTAAGTCGGCTGTTGGGCGTGAACACTTCCTCCTCAATAGCGGAACAGAAGGGTGAACAAGCTCTTAAGAATTTCCTAGACAGTTCGAAAGAAGGGGTCGCTAAACGGAATGTGAAGTTCCAAGAAAGGGGTGGTATACTGTATCGTAAATATCTGGACAGGAGAGGACTGGAGTTTGACCAGCTGGGTGTACCTCAGGCGTATCGCCAGGACCTGCTTTGCTTGGTGCATGGATGATCGTGGTCACGCCACTTAGGAGTAAAGAAGACGAAAAGTCGTCTTTTGCAGGAGTACTACTGACCTGGGTGTTTTAAGAATGTAGAAAGATTTGTTAAATCTTGTGATGCTTGTCAGCGAGTAGGTAAGCCAGGAGGTAAGGCGAAATTTCCAACGAAGCTGGTGCCCGTAATCACGCAGCCCTTTCGTCGGCTCGTTATTGACACCGTAGGTCCCTTGCTCAAGACAACCTCGGGCCACCGTCATATCCTCACAGTAATCTGCCCAGCTACTAAATTTGCGGAGGCGGTGCTGCTAAGGGAGCTAAGTTCCGTGGAAATCGTCAACGCACTTCTGTCCGTGTTTGCCCGTGCAGGTTTTCCTGCGCAGATACATTCGGACCAGAGCACCGTTTTCACTAGCGCGTCAACTACAACCTTCCTAAAGAGGTGTGGCGTGAAGTTAATACACAGTGCGGTCTACCATCCACAATCAAACTCGGTAGAGAAGCTTCATTCCGTGATAAAGCGAGTTTTGAGGGCCTTATGTTTTGTAAGAAAGGCCGACTGGGAGATTTGCATACCTGCAAAGATGTTTGCATTAAGAACTGCACCGCATGACACAACAGGGTTTACACCAGCGGAGCTTGTCTACGGCCGCAGGCTGCGAACTCCTCTTGGCATACTCAGAAAGTCGTGGGAAGGTCACGGCGATGATCCCGTAGTAGTGGAATATGTCCTCACATTGTTGGATCGTCTAACAAAAGCGCAAGAACTGACCGAGAGTGCGATGACCAAAGCACAGCAAAAGGCTAAGCTTTACTACGATCCAACAGCTAAAGCGCGACACTTTGCTGAGGGAGACAAGGACATGGTATTGAGGCCCACACAAAAGAATAAGCTTGAAGTGCAATGGGTCGACCCGGCCGAAGTTACGCAGAAGTTCTCAGAAACCAACTATATGGTAAAACTGCCGGGAAGTCGTAAGGTGCACCGCAGTATGCGTGCCTAGGAGCCTTCGCTTCGTCTGCGTGCGTGCCAGCCTGTGGCGGTGAGCTCTACAACGATGAATCCCCTACTTCATAGTTTGCGCAAGCTAGCACACCTGGTTCTTCCAGTGTGTGTTTTTTTTTCCTTTTTAATTAGAATCTCAGGTGGCTCCTCGCGCTTATAAACGTAATTGATTTGATCTGGCCTGCGCTCAAACGTCAGGGTCAGTGAATACTGTGCACTTGCTGTGCAAACTTCGGTTTCGTTTTCATGCCGGCCGCGGCTCTTCTTTGTCCTGAATTCAAGTAGTTACCTAGGTTTAAATAGAATTAGTTAATGGCTGAACCGTCCTCACACTTGTCCAGTGCTCTCCGAATGCACGCGAGACTGTCGCGCACTCGGTTCTCTTGTTTTCTTGGTTGTTTGGATCGAGTGCGCGCGGCCCTCAGGCCCTGTTAGGCAGTGCAGGCTCCAGAAAACGCGCGCGAATGTGGCGCGCTGGACGGGCTATCAAATAGCACACTCCTGGTAGCAGAATTCAACATTTCCGGACATTTTGAGACAATCGCCACTACACTGAGAGCCCTGGTTCTCTCAAAATCGCTCTTTAAAGTGCCGGCCGACCTGACGCCTATACGCCTCAGGCGACGCCTGCCCCGAGGGTCGGAGGTGCGAATCCTGTTCCGGGACTGGACCCCCCTTTTTTTAAAGACGATAGTCTTTCTTGGGATACCTAAACGAAGAAATTTTGGTCTGTCTGTCTGTTTCTCTGTTTGTCGGCACGTCGCACGATTCAGCTAGCTGGCCAAAGTTTAACCCCTTGCCTTACGACCTCCAATCTTGACCAGCATGTGTTCATACGGGTGAGCGTGGGCAATTAAAAATCAAATATTACGCATACCTGAGGCACAACACATCAATACCTTAGTGCTATTCACAGTGTTCCTTTAAAACAAAATCTATGGATACTTAATTATAAAGATCCTAGTGTTTATTACGCGGCGCTGAAAATGCGCCGCTGTGTACAAAACAAGTCTCCGCCCAGTGATTTAACCTCCACGCTGTGGTGCTGCCACCTGGCAGCAGCATTGTTCAACACAAGCCAATGTTCCCCGGTAGCGCTGTAGATGGCGTCCTCTTCTGTTTTATCAATGCCAGCCAGATGCGGCTGATTCATCGTAGAAGAGCGCTGTCTCAGGCAAGGCAAGACATATATGACCGCTTGATGAAATACGCCCACTCACAAGATATGATCAGAGAACGCAGAGAAAAAGACCGACGACCAAATTTCAGCGGAGAAACGCCGGCGTCCGTCTAAGCGTGCCCGGAAAACGTCCGAAAAACGAGCTCAGCTGGCCCAGCTATTAAATTGTGGTACTCATGCCGCTCATGCAGTGCAAATGTCGTCTTTCGACGACATTTGCAGCAATGCAGATACGCGGCCAATTTTTTTGCCTCTCTGTTTTGTTTATGTGTACTTGCCTTCGTGGCAGGGTTTTTTTTTTCTTTTTTTCTTTTTTTTGGTGTCATCTGCCTGGATTCACCGCCACGGGTTGGTTACAGCACGGGGATGTACTACCGATGCCACTTTTTTTGTTGCCTTTATTTTGTACTCTTTCGTCCGCCTTGCTTTGTTGCCTAGTTATGGCCACAAATATTCATACACTCACCTACCCTTTGGCTCCGGTGGTGTGCGACCTTTGCGCCCATGATGAGCGCACCCTAGCCGCCTTGCAGCGACACTACAGCGCCAAACATGACCTATCTGTTCAGTGGCGGTGCGCGTGCTGCAACTTCGTGGCGACCGGCTCTCAAAAGGTGGCGGCGCACCACTGGAGATGCGCTCGAAACAGGAGGCGAAGCGAGCCGTCGAACACCTAAGGTCGTCGTCCGAGTCCTCAGAGGAGCCAAGCACGTCGTCTAAAGATTCTAACCCCGCGGTCGCCTCTACAGGCACCTCTCAACCTATTGGCCACGGGGCTGGAGAAGTCCCTTTGAATTATCCCTCACTCAAAAACACGTGTGCACAATGCAGGGCCACTCTCTCCTCTAGGGTCGCACTTGAGGACCATTACAAAAAAAAGCACGCATGCCAAATATACTGGCGCTGCTCCAGTTGCTCGAAGGCACATTACAAAACTTCTCATTCCGCTTCCGCACACTATTCCAGGTGTCACAAGAGGGGCCCCGACGTTCAAAGTACTAATGCGCCCGCAAGTAGTAGTGCTGCCGTCGCTTCCGGAGGCACAGCGGGACCAAGAAAGGGTCGAGGTGCCGGGGCCGGAGCAACAAAAGGAGGTGCAACGCCTGCCATCCATTCGGCCTCCTCGGGTGAAGACGACCCCTTCCACTGGTCGCATGCTGAAATACGGAAGGTGGAGGCTGTGCGTTTGCGGCTAGGGGCGCGCGCCTCTCATTATCAGACGTCATTTCATACACCAGGGCGTACTTGCCAGGAAATCGCCATTCTGGTGGCTACGTTGAGGTATGCGGGCATCGAGGCGTCCTTGAAGAGACAGCGGGCCGCTGGTGAGAGCTTGGTGCCTGGCGGGAAGGTCTCCGGGTCACGAATGCGGGCTAGAGGGGTGGCGGACCACGGTCACTCAGGCCATCGTGACGGTGGCGGTTCCGGCAGGAAAGACGTCCCGGACGCTCTTAAGGACCTCTCATGGAACACCTGTTCCTCCTCCCCCGGCAGAGCCGAGCCGGTTTCCTCCCCTGGGCCGCTGGTGGCAAACACCAGCCCTTTTCGCAACTCTCCTCCCGGTCATGGGCCCCCTGCCGGTGATCCCGTTAAGCCACCTGGGGTGGATGAGACCGAGGAGACGATGGTGGCAGCGACGGCCCGGGGGTCCACCCAACAGCCACCCGCTATCGAAGGGTCTGGGGTCTGGGACCGTGCCGGGGTCGCAGGGACTAGGTGCAGCTCGTCGGCCGATGTCGCCCTCAGCCGGAGGGGCTGGACCCAGTTGCCGCTCAGCGAACCCCCCTGTCGCCCATGCTCGCCACAACAGAAGCCTTGTCCGGCCTAGAGGGCGGAGCTGCTAAAGTGGCTGTGGAGGAGGGCCGTGGTGAGGCTCACAGGCTGAATGCAGCCCCGTCCTGCGTATTGGGCCGCCTGCCGACCTCGCCTTCCACTCCGTCTCCCGCCGTCGGTGCCCTCTTCGTGACGCCGGAGGCCGACCCGACTGGTACCGCTGGTACCGGGGCAGGTGAGTCACCTGCCCCGACGTCGGCATCTACCTCTGATGTGCCACCAAGCGCCGATCATCCATTTTCCTCACCCTTGCACAATTAGCATGATAATAAACAGCAATAAAAGCTCGTCTGGGGTTGGGAGGGCGCGTTCTGCCGCAGTGCGGGCCGCCAGTGCATATCAGCCATGGAGCGAGGCCCAGATGCGCATACTGGCACAAGCAGAGGCACAGCTTCCACCAGGTGAACGGATGGTGAACGCCGCCCTGGCGGCGGTATACAGGGCACGCTCTCTAGACGCCATCAAGGCTCTGCGACGACAGCCGCGGTACCGCGCCACGCTGGCGCAGGTTTCTGCCCAAACAAAAACGACCCCCCTTACTGGTCCCGCTGAGCTCTCCGACAGCGACGAAACAGACGACACTACTGAGATTGATGTGTTCTCAACTCCCTATGCGTACGAGATGCTTGCATCCTTCGGGCTTGACAACATGGGACTAGCTACAAATGCTACCCAGGTGCCCATAAGGACATAGGGACCATTTTTGCTCACTTCGGGGTTCGTGGAAAGAAGCGGAAGGCAAAAACGCAGGCTGCCAAGCCGGCAATCAGGCGCCTACCGGGACAGAGGTCCCGCGTCTTCAAACGGAGACTTCACCGTGAACACCAGCGACTGTATGCTCTGGGCCCTGGTGTTCTCCTTGAGTGGTGGTGGCTGCTACTGGTACACTCGGTGAAATCACTTGACAGACATACACGACACATACGACATTTTTGGTGCTGCGTCGCCCCCCTGTTGCAGAAGTCGGCATTACTCCATCGTCCCTCCCTAAACACTGCAAGCGCTTCAGTGTCGAGGAAGTTCACAGGGCCCTTAAAGCGATGGCCCCATGGTCTGCCCCTGAGCCGGATGGCCTGACCGTCAGGGAGCTGCGCCGGGTCCCTCCGGAGGTGCTGGCTCTCATTGCAAATAATTTCCTGACTCACCATCGCCTGCCGGAGGACCTGCGTGAGTCCAGGACCGTCTTCCTGCCAAAATGTCCAGACGCGACCACCGCCACTGAACTTCGCCCCATAACGATATCATCCGTGCTCGTAAGGCTGTTCTCACGCCTTTCTGTTAGGGCGACTCCACGAGAAATACAATTTTCACCCATTACAAAGTGGATTTTCGGCTGACAGGGCGGCACAATCAAATGTATTGCTCCTACAAGGCGTAATGAAACACGCAATGCGCTTCAGCAGACACTTCTTCGCGGCCTCCATCGACTTACGTAAAGCGTTCGATTCGGTAAGTCACTACGCCCTTCTGACTGCTCTCAGGGAGGGAGGCGCACACGAGGACTACGTTCTGGCCATAGCTGAGCTGTACTTTTTGCAGAACACCACTTTTGCGTACAGGGGTGTCTCTGATGGGGTTCGGGTGTTCATGCAGAGGAGGATCAAGCAGGGCGATCCGTTATCTCGCTTTCTGTTTAACCTCACCCTTGATCCCCTCTTGCATGAATTGAACTCGTCCGGCTATGGCTACAACGTAGACGGCCATACCGTGTCCGCGCTGGCATATGCCGACGACCTCATACTAATCGCTTCAACCTACGAAGAACTGTCGAGGAATCTGGAGGTGGCCCAAGCTCACTTCAAAAAGATCGAATTGGCATTAAACCCCAAGAAAACCCAATATTTGGTTGGAGGTTCGAGGCCCACAGGCTTAAGTGGTTCGACTATGACGTCCCCCCACTTCGGTTGGGAGACGCCATGATCCTACCTAAAGGTCGGAATGAACCAATTAGGTACATGGGCCTCGACCTATTCATTAACAAACCACCGAAGGCTTCAATTGATTTAATTCAAAGAAATCTGGACCTGATACATTCGGCACAGTTGAAGCCCTTTCAAAAACTTAGATGCATATCAACCGTATTGGTACCTAAATGGCTATACGCGAGCTCCAGCTCCCTCACAGTTCTTCCGACTTCATCCGCACTAGACAAGGCCATCAGGGGGGAGGTCAAACGCGCTTTGCACTTCCCCGCATCATTCCCCGACTTCATGGTTCACTACCCACATCGAGCAGGCGGCCTGGGTGTCTTGGAATTGTCTCGCGTTTCGGCAGAGGCGCAGGTGAAGTCGTTCGCGAGGCTCCAGTGCCTGGTTTCTCCAATTGTGAACGCCGTGTTGAAGGGCGCCCTCGATGGTTTCAGGCGGAAGCTCGAGGAGAAGGTGGGGGTTTCCGCTGGAATCGTTAAGGCAACGTCCCTCAATGCGGCCCTTCGGGATGCGCGCCTGGTACATTTATCGAGGAGGGTAAACAAAAGTACACCAACAAAAGCCTTTTTGCTTTTGAGAGCGATCCTATGGGGAACAGGTGGCTATGGCCAGACGCCAGGTACATGAGCGACGGCGATCGAATAAATCGCTCCGCCTGCGTTCAAACCTATTCCCGACAAGGACGCTCTCCAATCGGCACAGCAAAGATGATTCGGCCAGGCTACGTAGACGTTGCCACAAGGCACCCGAAACGACATACCATATGCTCCAGGTGTGTCAGGCTGTTCACGAGCCGCGTTGCTCACGGCATAACTTCATCGCCAAGGCCATTGCTAAAAAACTTCAATCGCCTAACCCCGATGCTGACATTTCAACCGACCGCCTCCTTGTAGCCGGCGACGGTACCAGGCTCCGACCTGATATCGTCGTGGACCTCAAGGAAAAAACATTCATCCTGGATGTGGCGGTGGCTTGGGATGCCAGGACTGAAACCTTAGAGGCAATGTACACACACAAGAGGGATAAATATGCGTCTTACCGGTGACTCGTCAACGAAGACCTCGTTGCGAAGTTAAAGTCCTGGGTCTGGCATTTGGTGCGCGCGGCCTCATCTGTCCAAGCACAAAGCAGGCTGCCAAGGAAATTGGCTTACGGGAGGGGGACCTGGCCTGGTTGGCAGCCAGAACTCTGGTGGGCAGTTTAATCTGCCTCAACCGATTCTCAAAACAAGTTGTCGCTTGACAAGGGATGACTTGGCAGCCTGGTCGGTGCTTGCATCAATCACACATAGTCGTTCACTGTCATAAGATCGTCCAGCTCACCTCCACTGTTTCTCTTTCAGGGTTTTTTTTTCTTTAAGTGTACATCACCTGAAATGTATTCAGATGACCTCAGGAAGCTCTGAATGTCTCAGAGCGTGTACTGTTATGTTTTCAGTACACATTGGTATGTGCACACTGAAATTTATCGAGTCTGATAGCTTTGCTCGTCTGCAGAGCATTAAGAGTGCCTATTAAGAGTGCCTTGAACGCACTCGACATGTACATCTTTTATAGTTTTATGTTTACTTTTTAGATGTTTTGTCCTCTCCATTTGATATGCATATCTTTAATTATTATTTTGGTGCAGTACAACACTGCAACAATCTCTTCTGGTCCTTGAGGGCCACTACCGGGGCCGAAAGGGTAAAAAACAAAACGCATGGTTCCTAGCAAATTAGCGTCGGAACCCAACCCCGGCTATCAGCCACAGTTGTTCTCGTGTTCGTTTGTTGTTGTTTTTTTTTCGTTTGTGTCTTTCGTGTTCCTTTTACTTTTTCAGTGCAAAACACCTGTGGCTTTTCAAGCAGCAAGAGGGACCACGACACTTCGAAAACCGCCAAGGATTCCTGCGGAATCCATCAAACAAGTTGCTCCAGCATTCTGTCAGCAGCTTGCCGACGCCGGCCACACACTGCTGCGTCCACTGTCTCCATCTTGCTGCTCAAACCCTCGCCCAAGTGTAAAGGGGAAGTTAATAAACCTGTACATAAACCATAGCAACTTGCTCAAGCCGTATAAACAGCGGGAGGCAATTGTGAATATGATGTTGAATGTTCCGGAAGAAGTACCAGTAGAGTTTCCTGAATTGGCTCCAGAATCTGAAGTCACGGTCGAGCAAAAATAGATTACTTAGTACTAAAGGCGCAGCTGACGATGGAGCAGAAACAGGAACTGCATGCTCTTTTGATCGAGTTTCAGAACAGATTTGTGAGGGAGCCACGCAGAACATCCGTCCTCACTCATGACATAGAGCTTATCTCGTCGGAACCAGTAAGATCCAAGACGTATCGTGTGTCACCTCGCCGGCTTGAACTACTAAAAAGCAGAGGTTAACAAGATCCTTAATTTGGGCGTGATTGAGCCATGTGAAAGTAATTACACTTCCCCGTTAATTCTCATGGAGGTACCTGGCAAAGATCCGGGTCCTTGCATAGACTATCGTAAGTTAAACCTCATCACCAAGGATCAGACGTATCCAATACTCCACATTGAGGAACGCGTCGAGAGGGTAAGCAGCGCGAAATTCATTTCAACACTAGTCATAGTGAGAGGTTACTGGCAGCTGCCGCTAACAGAGAGGGCGAGCCGGTACGCTGCATTTATTTCATCCCTGGGGACATTCCCTCCCAAAGTGTTGAGTTTCGGAAAGAATGCACCTTACTGCTTTTCAAACTTAATGGCTAAGGGTGTTGACAGGTCAAGAGGACTTCGCGTTACCTTACTTGCACGACGTCGCGGTATTTTCGTCGTCCTGGCCGGAACACTTGGTGCATTTGAGAGCCGTACTAACACGCTTACGCGAACCGGGCTTAACTGTAAAGGCGCCCAAGTGCCAGCTAGCACAAGCGGAGGTACTCGACCTCGGGTATGTAATCGGTCGAGGGCATCGCCGTCCCTCTGAAATGAAAGTGGCAGCTATCCAAGACTTTCCCCAGCCGCGAACGAAAACCTACATTCGGACATTTATTGGGATAGCTGGTTACTATCGTAGGTCCATCCCTTGGTATTCCGACATTTCCAGCGCTCTTACGGACACGTTCCGCAAAATCGAGCCCCAAATGGTGGAATGGGACAAGGAGAAAGAAAAGCTTTCGTTGTTTCGAAAGCGGCCCTGTCGAGGCAAACCTTGCTCAGTTCGCCAGACTACTCGAAGCCTTTCATAGTCCAATATGACGCTAGTGATAGAGGCACGGGGGCAGTTTTTGTAGTCAAAGAGACGAGGGGCATCCCATACTCTATGTTAGCCGGAAGCTCACCCTTCGCGAGCAGGTTTATAGTGCTAGCAAAAAGGAATGTGCGTGATTGGATGTGGGCAGTCCAGAAACTGGCCTGTTATATTGCCGGAAGCAAGTTCATTGTAGAGGTTGATCATTGTCCTCTTACATGGACACAGACCATCTCCTCTAAGAACGGCAGCCTGTTGCGTTGGAGCGTCGTTTTGCAACAGTATAGGTTTGACATTCGCTACAAAAAGGGGGTACTTCATGGAAACGCTGATGACTTGAGTCGATGTCCCTGACGCGAGCGGCATTCTCGACAGTTCTGGCATATTTTTTAGATGTGAAGCATCTTATGGCGAAGCTTAATCCGGTGGTGGTGGTGGTGGTGTGCCGGCGTGACCACCCTTACTGCGCATGCGCAAACACTTTCAAAAAAAATAAAAATAAAAAACCTCCTCTCCCCCTCTCTCTCCTCTAGGCATCCCTCCCCGCGGCAACCACACCCTCACTGCGCATGCGCCTCCCCTCTCTCCTCTAGGCATCCCTGCCCGCGGCGTCCACACTCCCACTGCACATGCGCGTCCCCCCCTCTCCCCTCTCCTACGCTCCCCCCCCCCCTCTCTCGCCTCTCGATGCCGACACCGGCAGCGTCTGCTAGCGAGTTTCTTGGTTGAAAAAACCGACTGCTCGCGCTGCACAACCGTTCACTGGCCACCCCGTATATATGGCAATGGATCTTGACCTCCAAGGTGGTGCCGGTGGGAGATTTCTCCTGTGCGTTGTTGAACAATAAAAATGCGCAGCGTGCGCGTTAACTAAAAGCGGAGTGCGGGTCTCTGTGTCCAGTCGGAGTATTCTGTCTCTCATTGCCCATTAGCAGCGATTGGTATGTTCCAGTAGGAAACACTGCTCCATCACTGCCTGATTTGCGCCTCCCCAATTTTCTCTCCTGCGAAACGCTGCGATGAGCGCCAGCGTCAACGCCACCGCCAGTGTAAGCGTTAGTGCCCGCTGCTTCACATCTACACATGGTTCCCTTTAGCGGGAGATGGTGTAATTTTTTTCCTGATCTAGACAACGGCTGTTGATTACGCTTTTTTTTAAAATTCTTTTGGAGTTTGTTTGAACTCGTTTGAAAACATTGAAGACACGGATATCCAGGGTTTTGGATTTAGTGTGCTTCCAGTGTTGTTATTTTGTTACACATTAACGTATGAGTAAAATTTTGGATGAATTTCGTACTTTCCTTGAAAATGTTAGAAAAAGGGGAAAATTGTCTGGTGGAGTTTTACGGAATTTTCCGGCGCTCACCGGCTAAGTGGTTGCGTTTTCATGTGCGTATGTGATATCTGTTGAGCCAAAAATGAAGCAGG
Source organism: Rhipicephalus appendiculatus (assembly GCA_030522465.1). NCBI lineage: Eukaryota > Metazoa > Arthropoda > Arachnida > Ixodida > Ixodidae > Rhipicephalus > Rhipicephalus appendiculatus. The sequence goes on from JALIZH010012236.1 coordinate 58,665, forward strand.
TGGTGCAGACTACTTCATCAGGGACAGTCATCACCAGAGCGGATGTCAGCGCTGGTCTCTCCGGGCTGTGGCTGCAACTTCGAGATCTATACCCCCCCCCCCCCCCGAGATCTTTACCCCCCCCCCCCCCCGAGATCTTTACCCCCCCCCCCCCCCCCGCTCGGGAGTCTGCTAGACCGTCGTCGGCGTCGAATTCCTCCGACACGGCAGGAGCCGACAAACAGTTCATTGACCCGTTCCAAGCGAGGATGGGCAGTCGAAACGAGCGTGGCTATCTCCCGGCCTGGCGTGAACAAAAGGTGTCCACCGACCGGTTCCGCACAAAGGAAACCAACGAGACAGGGACGGCAATTGTGACCTCAACTGCGAACGGTTGTACAAGAGTCATTCAAGCAAGCCACGAGGTCCAGGCCACTGAGGTATTTGCTGTTTTGGGCGACAGCGAGACTGGTCCGACTGCCGCTGCACCACAGGTGCGAAGTCACGGAAATTAGCGGGGGCAAAACGAATGAGGGATTAAACGAGCAACCTTCACTCCCCCCTCTCTCCGTGGCACCTGCTGCGTGGAGTGGCCTGATTGAAGACATTCCTGTCGGGCCGTTACATTCTTCGGCACGAGCACAGAGAGACTCGCCACCCTGGCCGGAAGAATTCCTGGAACCAGCCCAAGCCAAGGTCTTCAGTCGCGTGCAAAATTTCGTGTCGAGCGCAAAATCTTGGCGCTGTGTTTTCGTGACCATATTTGGGCATCGTTTTGGACTGTGCCCTCTCCACGAGCATTGTCGTGTCTTTCCCCACCCTCGTGGGTGGAGCATCGAGATCATCTAGCGCCGTATTGGCTGAAGATGCGGACAATGCGCCCAGTGTTGGCAACACGGCGCTATATAAGTCAAGGACATTTTGTATGACGTCTGTTATTCAGCAGTAATTCAGCAGTAATTCTTCTGGGTTACTGATTTCATCATTTTATGTCCTCTTCTCGGTTACTAACCATGTAAATAAATCTTTGTCGTTCTTACGGACGCCTCTTCTGACTTGTTGGACGATGGATCCTGAGACAGGGGCCAGCTACTAGTAAAGAAACTATGGGGAGACGAAAGAGACGCCACACGCCTTCGTTGTACGTTTTCGAAAGACTGATGGTTATTGCGATGAGAATGCGAGCAGTAAGAGTTCCGGATTACAAGGTTGCCAGAGGACTATTGAAAAACAAGCTGGTGTTAGAAGGTTTCACATACTCCCCCCCCCCCACCGATGAGCCTTAGCTCATTCACGTAAAGATTCCAGAGGATACAAAAAGCCGGCAGATCCCACGCACTGTGGGAATCGATGTAATGCGCAGCAGCCAGAAAGGAGCAAACCATGCTTTACATAATTTGCATGTCATGTTTTACATGTTACCACCTGTCATTTGTGTTCGTCATGCAGTCATGTCGCGATATACCAATTTTGGTGTATGTCAAGCTAGCGAACTGGACGCAAGTGCACCATGAGCGTGGCATGTAAATAGCATTGTAGATGACATGCATGCCAAGATATTCATGTTACCACCTGGCACTTATGTTCGTTATACAGTCATGTCACTCAATACCAAATTTGCTGTATATCAAGCTAACGAAACGGCCTCGAGCACGCCATGAGCGTGGCATGCAAGTCATGTCGCACATGACAAGTCATGATTTCCATATTACCACTTGTCATTTATGTTCCTCATACAGTCACGTCGCGATATGCCAAATTTGGTGTATATCAAACTAACGAAACGGCCGCGAGCACGCCATGAGCGTGGCCTGCAAGTCATGTCGCACATGATAAGTCTTTATTTCCATATTACCACTTGTCATTTATGTTCGTCATAGAGTCATGTCACTAAATAGCGAATTTGGTGTATATCAAGCTAACGAAACGGCCGCGAGCGCGCCATGAGCGTGGAATGCAAGTCATGTCGCTCATGACATGTCATGATTTCCATATTACCACTTGTCATTTATGTTCGTCATAGAGTCATGCCACTCAATACCAAATTTGGTGTATCTCAAGCTAACCAAACGGCCGCGAGCACGCCATGAGCGTGGCATGCAAGTCATGCCGCACATGACAAGTCATGATTTCCATATTACCACTTGTCATTTACGTTCGTCATACAGTGATGTCACTCAATACCAAATTTGGTGTATATCAAGCTAACGAAACGGCCGCGAGCGCGCTATGAGCGTGGAATGCAAGTCATGTCGCTCATGAAGTCATACTTTTCATATTACCACTTGTCATTTATGTTCGTCATACAGTCATGTCACTCAATTCCAAATTTGGTGTATGTCAAGCTAAGGAAACGGCCGCGAGCGTGCCATGAGCGTGGCATGTAAATCATACTTTTTCATGACGAGTTAGTCATGATTTTCATGATATGACCAGCCATTTATGTTCTTCATGCAGTCATGTTATGCCATACCAAATTTGGTATAAATCCATTAACGATACGGCCAGGAGAGCACAAAGTCGTAGGCGGCTAGATAGCTAGATAGATAGATACGCTCAAAGTCGCCGAAGTTCGCTATGAAATGCTTCGCATTTAAAAGTCGCACTGGTCTTCGGATCACAGTCCCACTTGTTAGGCGCACCATACAGGCCCTGATCCGCCCTTCACGTCCAATTAACATCTCGGCGACCACTCCCATCTTCCATAGTTGCCGTGGCAATAGACGCTCGTAGACAAGCATCGCCGTGCCCTCTTTGATGGCGTTCGACGAGGTCGGTACGTAGAAATGTGTGCTACGCAGACTGTTCAGGTATTCCTTCTGCCGTCTTCGCCACAAATGATCTGTTATTCTTTGTCGGTACTTCCAACTCCTTTCAAGATTGTTAGGCCGTGGCGTAGCATCTTCGGAAGTCGATGTGGGCAGTGACGTCAGACGCTTGCCAACAAGAAAATGAGAAGGGGTCAGAGGTTCCACTTCGGTGGCCTCTGCAGAAACATGTCAGAGGCCTAGAATTGATGGCGGCTTCAATATCGGTGAGGATCGTCGCAAGTTCCTCAAATGTGTTTCTTGAGAGTTGAGTTTACAGATCGTACCAATCTTTCCCAAAAGCCGCCCCACCACGGGGTTCTTTCGGCGATGAAGTTCCACTGGATGCGATGCTCAGCAAAATAATTTTGGAATTCTTTCCCACGTATGGTTTTCCACAACCTTCGTAGGTCACGTGACGCTCGTTCAAAGGTTTTTGCGTTGTCTGAGAAAATAACTCGACACACTCTTCTTGCCACAAATCTTCTGAACGCCTTGAGAAAGCTGTCGATTGACATGTCTGTTACCAATTCAAAGTGTATCGCTCTTGTGACCGCACATGTAAAGAGGAGAACGTAAGACTTCTTCTTTCTGCCCTGATCTTTTGTGAAGAGCGGGCCAGCGAAATATGTGCCTGTCACCTCGAAAGGCAACGCCTTTGTTGCTCTCTCAGGAGGCAAAGCAGCCGCTACTTCAGTGGCGGCTCTGCAGTTGAAGCGGTCACAGGTCACGCATCTTTTCAGCGTCCTTTTTACTACCTGCCTGCCCATCATTATCCAGAACTGTTCTCTTAGTTCTGTTAGCGTTTGCAGAGGTCCAGCATGTAAAAGGCGCCTGTGCGTTCCTTCAGTTAATAGGTCACTATAGGGATGATTCGGCGGGAGCACAATCGGATGCCTGGTGTCGTAAGGCATTTCGGCATTTCTTAGACGTCCCCCCAACTCTCAATACTCCGTGACTGTCTAGGAATACATTCAGATCACGCAATGGTGAGCCCTTCGGTATTCTTGGTGAGTGAAAAATGCACTGAAGTTCTTCGGGAAAAGCCTCACGTTGCACCTCTCTGATCAGACATATCTGAGCTTTGTTTATTTGTTCGGCGGTCAGAAATCTCTGCTCTTTCTCGAGGGGACACCTGGAGTTGCGCTCAAATCGCTGCATCCATGCGACAACTCTGATCAGTTTAGTCAAGGAACTAAATTGCTTAAAAGGCAAGGCTGATTTTTCCACCGACTGCGCAACGGTGTGAACGTGTACTGGCCTTCTTCTTCCGCAGTTATGTCTTCACAGACGGTTTCACTGCGTGGCCAATTAGCAGAGGGCTGGGACAGCCATGAAGGTCCATGCCACCAAACCGTAGTTCTCTTGAGCACTTTGGGCGAAACTCCTCGTGTTAAGAGGTCAGCCGCATTTTCTGCACCTGGTCAGTGGTTCCATTGGTCTGGATCTGTGAGCCGTTGGATCTCCACCACTCGGTTAGCCACGAAGGGTTTCCACTGCCTCGCAGAGCCCCGGACCCAGTGAAGTGCTATGGTTGAATCCGTCCACAGAAACCACTCTTCCACTTGTAGTGTAAATGATCGGGCCAGGCAGTCTTTCAGTCGGGCACCCATTAGCATGCCCATCAATGCAAGTCTTGGAAAGGAAAGCTTCTTTAGTGGGGCTACTCTCGATTTCGACAAGATCGAATTTGCATTTTGAATTCCCAGTCGACAAACCCGCAAGTATGCAACCGCTCCGTATGCCTTGGGGCTTGCGTTAGTAAATATGTGAATCTATTTTGTCATATTCAGCACTGACACAACATCTTTGAACGGTTACCGCAGTTAAATGATACAGTGCAGTGTGCCATTGCGTCCACACTGCTTGCACCTCTTCGGGCAATGGTGCATCCCAACCAGCGCCTAGTTCCCAGAGTTCTTGGAACATCAATTTGGCAGTCACAGTGACTGGAGAAAGCAGACCTAAGGGATCGAAAATACGCGCTGATGCTTGAAGAATGAATCTTTTGGTGTGGCAGTTTCGGTCAAGGAAATCTAACATAGGTTCTATAGAAAAGGCGAGGCGGTCCTTTTCTTTATCCCATGCAAGTCCTAACACACGCGTAGTACTGCTTGTGGGGCACTGCACTGTGTTCGTGGGACATCCAGTTCATTCATTCAGAAATATCTCCTGCAACGTTTTGGAATTTGAATTCCACTTTCGAAGGGACATGCTTGCCCTTTTCATTATGCCCAGTGCCTTTCGATAGAATTCTTCAGCTGTTTCTTCCGTGTCGGCACCTGAAATGAGGTCGTCGACGTAGAAGCTCTCGGCCAGTGTTCCTGCTGTGCCCGAACAGTTGTCCATCATACCGAGATGGTGGCGTATCGTGGCAGCAAGCAGAAATGGGCTACTGGTCGCTCCGAAAGGGGTTCGTGTCATACTCCAGTCTTCAAGTGGCGGATTCGGTTTTTTCTTAGTGGGTACTTCTCCATACCAGAGAAAGCGTACGGCATCTCTATCTTCCTTTCTTAGTGATATTTTTAAAAACGCCTTTTCGATAACAGCACTGAGTCCGATGCGGTGCGTTCTGAAATTGAGCATGACCTTTAAGATATCAGGGTTTAAGTTCGGTCCTGAATGCAGTGCTTCATTCAGTGACACGCACCCGGTTTTGCTCGACGACGCATCAAAGACCACTCTGATGCTAGTTGACAGGCTAGCAGAACGCAACTCAGCTCGGTGTGGCAAGTAATTGAATATATTATCAATGCTTACTGCGTTTTTCGGAAGCCGCTCGGCGAATCCTTGTTCGAAGTACTGACGTATGGCCTCGTCGTACTTCGTCAGCATTACCTCACCTTTCAACAATTTCTCTGTGAGGCTGGCCAAACATTTCTTTGCAACTCGCTCGTTGTCAGCAAGACGAAAATCCATGGGCTTCCATGGAAGAGCTACTTCGTATCCTCCATTGGTGAACTTAATGCAGGACTCAAAAGCCTTATGAACTGCTTCGAGCCTTCGAGCTCCTGATTATGTGGAACTTGGTCCACAATACCCATGCTTTCGAGCTCCCAGAAAGATTTGACCTGAGTCGTCAATGCACATTTGTTTTCCGCTACAAGGGCTCGAAGGACAGCTACCGTTGCACTGGTGTTGCTGATTGGCACTGTGCCCTGCAGTGTCCACCCGAAGTGTGTTTTAATTGCAACTAGGCCGCCCTGAAGCTTCTGCACTTCGCCGGTCACTAGACTCCAATAGTAGTCAGCGCCAATCAGTATACCAATGGCATTTTGCTCTAATTGTGCCGGCGGCAAGGTAACGTCAGCTAGGTCAGCCACTTTCATTTTGACCTCTTTTATCACCTTCTCGGGCACAAGAAGCTCGTCAGAACAGATCTCAGGTATCTCCAAGGCCTCGAGACAGTGCTCTTTTCTGTCATACTGACTCCTCAACCAAAGCCGTACTCGCCTGCGCTTTTTCTTGATGGCACTGTCTGCTCCTCCAAAGGGAAAAATGGTAATGTCTTCCTCAGCTGACGTGACAGTTCTTCTGTCACAAATGTTCTCTGACTTCCGCCATCAGATATTGCACGGGTGAGCAGTCATCGCTGGGTACCCTTTGCCCATATTTGAGCTGTCTGGAGCAGTAAAGTTGTCGTTTTGCCATCTTTGCTACCTGTCGCTGAGTGCAATTCGGTTGCTATGTAAGCAGCAGGCTTCCACGCAGGATTGCACATTTGAGGAAGGTGCCTCTTACTGCATATTTTACACGTTAGTCGTTTGTTGCGACATTCTTGCGATGTGTGCCCTTTAATAGAACAGCGGAAGCATCTGCCAGCTTTGAGGAGTGCCCCTTTTCTTTCTTCGAGAGAAAGCGGCGTCTGGCATTCTTTCGTCACATGATCCTTAGCGGCACAAAACGCACAAGGCTCTTGCTGTTTGGAATCACTAGCCGTTAAGAGTGTAGCTGCTGACGCCCTCTGAGCTCTGGACCTTTCGTTTTCAAAACGTGGTTTTGTACTACTGCCTTTGCCTTCTCTCTGCCCAACCAGCAACGCCTTTTCCCGGCTCTCCACTTCGTTTTTGATAAAACATTGCAAACTCGCAATGCACAAGCTATCCTCTTTTTTCTCTGCAGAGCAATGTTGATGATATTCTGCCACTAGTTCGCCTGGCAGAATTCGCAGAAGTGCGGAGGCGAGCATTGCTCCGTAGCTGCCTGTCTGAACTCCAAGTGCCGTGAGAGCGGCTATATTTCGCTGCATGTGGTTATAGAGGTGACGTAGGTCCCTTACCTCGTGCCCGCGTCGTACAGTTGGCAGGTCCAGCAACTGCGTAAGTTGCTCCTGGATGAGCACATCCGTGCGTCCGAAACGCTCCTTCAAAAGCTCGATCACCGTATTATAGTTGGCTGCGGTCGCTTGTATACCGGCCACCGCCGCTGCTGCCCTCCCAGAAAGCGCCGACTGCAAATACAAAAACTTCTCTCCGTCGGAAAGAGCGTCGTTGTCGTGTATGGCTTGCTGGTACTGCTCCCAACAGGGCTGGCACTCCGTGGCGGCGCCGCTAAACCGCTGCAGCTCGAGTTTCGGCAACTTCACCTTTGAACCGTTGGCTCTCAGGTCCCCGTTGCGAGGGGCACGAGACGCCTCCGCTGCTGTGATGGCGGTCGCTCGTTGAGCTCCGGCTTGTTGGCTGAGCCTTCCGACGCAGGTTACTATTCCGTCGTCGCGATTGTACGTGCGTAGTTCTCCTCGACTTCTTCGTCTGGCACAAGCGGCTTGACAGCAGCGTCCACCTCGTTCAGCTGAGTTAGGAGGGCGCCGAGTCTTGCTGACAGCACGTTCAGTGTCGCTTCGTCTGCTGGTGCTACTAGCGATGAATCTGCCTCGGATATCAACCCCGTCGCTTGGGTTCTGAGAGCGTTTCGTTTTTTCTTGAGTCGTTCCATCGTACCTCCGTCGTTGCGTTGCTTTCAGCAGCGCGGCTTGTGGCGTCGTTAGGCCTCGTTGTTAGAACCGCGAAGTCCAAGGCGGTTGCACCTCCAAGGATCGTTGAGTTAACGGTAAAGTCCGTCGGAATGCCGACGCCTGATGGCCTCTTTGTAATGCTGAACTGATGGTCGCTTCAGCTCCCGGGTTTTCGGCACCAAAATAAAGAAACTATTGGAAGACGAAAGAGACGCCACACGCCTTCGTTGTTCGTTTTCGAAAGACTGATCTTTATTGCAATGAGAATGCCAGTGGTAAGAGTTCCGGATTACATGATTGCCAGAGGACTATTGAAAAACAAGCTGGTATTAGGAGATTTCACAACCAGTAATGAGACCTGCAGGACCCGGAGTCACAACAGGGGGTGCATTAGTGTAGAACGAACACGGTGAACAGGTCATTCGATCACTTGCGTGAGCAGCTTGACCGTAGGTCATGAAGCCCTTTCTTTCGGTCACGTGTGGCACATACCCGCATACCGCGGGCCATTGAATGCGGGTATGAGCCACGGGTGACAGACAGTTTGTATCAAAGCAGGAACGGCCATATCAGAAGCTCAAAAATATTTACGTGGTCGCATTGTGGAGCTTGTGTGGCAGAAAATGTGCGGCAGGCGTCGGCGGTTTTGTAGGTGAGAGGAAAAAATCGGAGGAACGGTAAGATCGAATCTCGCATTTAGAGCCAGAATGAAAGCCGGGCATTCTGCGTAGCAGTCAAGTGAGAGAGAGAGAGAGAGGTTTATTCACAGAAAGGCAGATAGGTCGGCCTGAGCGATAGCATGCTCTAGCATGCTACTCTACACCGGTGAAGGGGAATGGGGAAGAAAAAGAGTAATGGATGACGATTGTGAGTTAGAGAGGTGCGTATACACAGTTAATACAGTCCTGTCAAATTGAGAAAATGTTATAGCCGAGCATCTAGTTCAGTTGATTTTAGGAAGGCTATGACCGCTCTTACGACCACAGTTGCACTGTTGGTGTCAGGCCAAGGGCCCAACAAATTTTTATCAGTTAATGACCTATTGCGAAATCGTCCAGTACGAAAAATCAGTGTATGTCGTTCATGCGCGTATGTCGGGCAGCCACAAAATATGTGCTCAAGTGTTTCTGGCACTCGACAGTGTTCAAAATTGAAAGACACTTTGTACGTTCCAAAGTGTGTTCGGCGAAAGCGTGTGGCCATTCCACTGACGGAAAGACGGACACCAGACGAACGGACGGACACTGGACGGACGGACGGACACCGGACGGACGGACGGACGGACACCGGAGGGACAGACGGACGGACAGACGGTCGGATGGACGGACGGACAGGCGGACGGACAGACAGACGGACGGACAGACGGACATCCCGACGGACGGACGGACACCGGACGGACACACGGACGGACGGACATCCGGACGGACGGACGGATGGACGGACAGACGGACGAACGGACACCGGACGGACATCCGGACGGACGGGCACCGGACGGACGGACAGACGGACGGACGGACGGACATCCGGACGGACGGACGCCGGACGGACACCGGACGGACACCGCACGGACGTGAGCATGAGACAGTAAAGGCTTTCGCCTTAAAATTTGGGCCGGTGTCACTGCAGCCGATGATATACGTCTTGTGTAGGCCACACCAAGACGAATTCTGTGGATCATACTTGCGATGTGTTGCTTTAATTTAGGTGGCATGCGGAACCTCATTTCCGGGTCCCATTTGTGTAATCGCCGGTGTCGTCGCTCCGGTTTGTTCCAGTGCTCAATTGTGAAGTTGCGCATTACGCAGCGAAGCAAGGCGTTCGTGTCGGGTCGTGAAAGTGCAATGCGCACTTCAGGGGCACTGTTGAGGGCGCTTTTAGCTTCAGCGTCGGCCTCTTCGTTTCCTATCACGCCGCAGTGCGCAGGAATCCACTGGAAGGTGACAAGGTGGCCATTTGTTGAAACAACGTGAAGAGGCAAAGTCCGTACTGTAAGCAGGCCGGTAGTCGAACAATGAAAAGCGTTTATTGCTCAGCGAACGGTGATCTTATAGTAGCGGAGACGTGACGCAGAGGTCACGTGTACATCGTGCTTGATGCTTGGCCTCGTGACGTCACGCTGGCGCAGCTCTGCTACATCTTCCCCTTTCTGGACCAACACCAAGCCTTAACGTATCTCGGATTGCGGGTACCAGCAAGGCTGGCGTCGTTGTCTTGTGCTGCGGCGTAGCGCAGGTCCTGCAGCTCCTTGCTGCGGTGGAAGGGTGGCTGTGGCCGCCTGAGGTGGTGTGACCCTGACATGCTCTCTTGTGCGACAAACTTCCCTCCCGTCCTCAGTTTCCAAAACAGCGGAGCGTGGTTCTTGAGCTGGCCGCAGGAAGACGGCTGGTGACCATGACCGCATGATTGTGTTGCAGATAGTGACCTCCTGGCCACGTGACCGAGGGGGTAGGTATCTCGCACCGCGGTTGTTAGTTAGTTAATTTGATTTTTTTATGGCGCAAAAGCAGCTGAGGCTATGCTGCGCCAGACACAAGGTTATAGGTAATGAAACGGTGAAATGATGTCGTTTACAGCTTATTTAAAAAGTCACATTCCTTTAAAAAGTTCAGCACAGAAGACAAGGGTACAAGGGGATCATCTCCAAGAAGTAGAGCAGGGTGAAAAGGCGTTTGTTGTTTGTATAGTTGGCCAAAATATTTTCGTCTGTACGTTTCAATGTGGGGACATGTGATGAGTATGTGTATAACTGTCAATGGTTCTTGACATTTTTCACATGTTGGTTGTTGTTCATTTTTAAGTAAAAAGTTGTGGGTCAGGTGTGTGTGCCCAATACGGAGTCGGGCTAATATGACCTCAACAAACCGTTCCTGGTGACGACACGTCTTCCATTCTCCAAGTACGGGCTTCACCATGTGGAGCTTGTTATTCGTGCATGTGTCCCACTGTTGTTGCCATTTCGCTTGTAGAGCTAGACGAATTGTTCTCTGGATGTCTTTAAGGGGGAATTTTCACATTGGCTGCTGTTTTGTGCGCTGCCAATGAAGCATACTTATCTGCTTTTTCGTTTCCAGGTATCCCAACATGACTTGGGACCCAGCAGAAACGGATCGAAACTGCCTGGCTGTTTAAGTATACCATGTTTAAAATGTCACCCACTAATGGCTCACATTCGGATTTTATATGTAGAGCTTTTAGTGTGCTTAGTGAGTCGGTGTATATGATTGCTTTCTTGTGTTTGCCAGTGATGATTTTCCGAACTGCTTCACTAAAGGCATAAGCTACAGCTGAAAAAATGGAAAAACTACGAGGTACTCTCACCGAAACTGCACTTTCCGCTGTCGCGATCCCAATACCCACATAGTTTTCTGTTTTTGAGCCATCTGTGTAAAATTCTTCGTAATCCTTATATTCGTGCTGAAGTGTATAGAATTCTTGAATTATGTGTTCTGGTGGAGTACTTTTTTTGTTGAAACGGCTTAATGAAAACTCGCAAAGCTGTGACAGGTCGAACCATGGCGGCAGTCTTGGTGGTTTAATAGCGACGTGTAGTGCTCCTTCAGGGATGGCATAAATGTGGCAATGTTCCTCGAAGCGCAGGACAAGTGGTCTGATTAGGTTCGGTTTGTTTAGGTAGTGTAAGCGCGAGTTACACTGTGTGGCAATTTCGTAGCAGATGTGTTCAGGTGACGACCTTATCCTTAAAACATATGACAAGGTTAGTAGTGCTCTTCGATGACACAGAGAAGGCTCGTTGCATTCTACGTATAGACTTTGTACAGGCGATGTTCTGTAAGCACCACTGGACAGACGTAGGCCGAGATTGTGCACAGGGTCAAGACGCCGAATGTAAGACTCCCGTGCCGAGCCGTAGACGACACAACCATAATCCAAGATACTGCGCCCGATGGAACGATAGATGCGCAGCAAGCAGAGTCGATCGGAACCCCAGTGTTTATGAGATAACACCTTCAGGAGGTTGAGTGCTCTATTTGCCTTAACTTTTAGTGCGTTTATATGGGAAAGGAAGTCGAGTTTTTGGTCAAATGTAACTCCTAAGAATTTGTATTCTTGTTTTACCGGAATTTCCGTGTTGTTTAGTTTAAGAGCAGGGTCAGGGTACAATCCACGTTTTTGCGTGAAAAGAACTGCGGTAGTTTTTTGTGCCGAGAAACGAAAACCATTTTGATCAGCCCATTTTGTAAGCTTATTGATTGTTATTTGCAGTTGCCTTTCACAGGATGATAGGCTGGAGGCCCGACAGGCGATCTCAAGATCGTCAACGTAGATGGAGTGCATGACTGTGGGAGGTATGACCTTGTTGATGGAGTTCATTTTGACTATGAAGAGTGTTGTACTCAAAATGCAACCTTGTGGCACGCCATTTTCTTGGACAAATACTCGAGAGAGTACTGTGCCGAGACGTACTTGAAATGTTCTATTAGAAAGGAAATCACATAAGCAGTTTAGCATTCTTCCACGAATTCCCATGTCTGCAAGGTCTCTAAGAATCCCGTACCGCCACGTCGTGTCATACGCCTTCTCTAAGTCGAAGAAAACCGCGAGACAGTACTGTTTGTGTAGAAATGCATCTCGTATTTCGTGTTCCAGTCTAACGAGATGGTCAGTGGTGGAACAGCCTTTTTTGTATTCACACTGGTGCGAGCCTACAAGCTGTGTTGATGTGAGATTGAAGGTGAGTCTTATGTTTATAATGCTCTCGTATGTTTTTGCCAGACAACTTGTTAATGCAATCGGCCTGTAGTTGCTAGGGGATGTTGGGGGGTTTACCAGGTTTTAAGAGAGGTATGACTATCGCGTTTTTCCAATCTTCAGGTATTATGCCGGATTCCCATATTTTGTTGAAGAATTGGAGAAGAGCCTCCGCCGATGCTTGTGATTGGTGCGCCATCATTGTGTAGTGTAGCCGGTAGGGCCCTGTTGCCGTTTTTTTACCGGCGGAAAGTACCCTATGTAATTCGTGTAGTGTGAGAGGATGGTTGTAACATTCATTTGAGGCGCTAGCAGTGGGGAGTTTTTGTTTTTCAGCATTTTATTTGTATTTAAGGAATGCATTGGTGTAATTCGCTGAGCATGATACATCGTAAAAGTGTTCGCCTAAGAGGTTGGCCTGATCTTCTAGTGTTGTTTGTGTGTCTGGACTTGTAAGCAGTGGTATTGTGTATGAGTATTCTCCTCTGAACTTCCTCACCTGATCCCAGATATGTTTAGATGTGGCTGAACTATTAATGGATGATATGTATTTGTGCCAAGAACTCTTTTCTGCCTGCCTTCGGATATATCGTGCTTTAGCTTTCGCCTGTTTAAAACTTATGAGGTTGCTATAGGTCGGGTACCTCCGTAAGGTTCCCCAGGCCTTGTTTTGCTGCTTTTTGGCTTCGGTGCACTCAGTTGTCCACCAGGGATTTAATTTCTTTCGTACAATCCCAGACGATTGCGGTATCGCCTTTTCCGCCGCTGAAATGATGGCATCAGTGAACTTTTTGTTGAGTTCCTGAACAGAATGTTCGGGTGCAAAAATATGTTCAAGGTTTGCGTGATGTGTAAAAAGCGGCCAGTTTGCGAGTTGCAATTTCCACCGGCGTGGCTTGGTGGCCAGTGTTTGATACGATGGCATGAGTTTGATAATGGCGGGTTGGTGGTCGCTACCATATGAATTTTCGAGGACTTCCCATTTAAGATCACTAAAAACACACGGTGAACACAGGGCAAGATCTAAGCAGCTAAGAGTGCGTGATGTTGGCGAAAAATATGTAAAAGCACCCGAGTTTAAAAGGCAGATATCGTTTGATAAAATGAAATCTTCAACGATCTGCCCTCTTTGGTCAGTTTTGTCGCTACCCCAAAGAGTAGAGTGGGCATTAAAATCTCCAACTAAAATAAATGGGCTTGGTAATTGTTCTGCTAGATCTTCTAGTTGTTTAGCAGTAACTTGCGCATGGGGTGGAATATAAAGTGAACAGATGGTAATCGTTTTATGGGATAAAATGGTGACGGCTACGGCCTCGAGAGGTGTGTTTAGTTTTACTTCACGGGTAGGAGTGCCGCCCTGAATGGCAATAGCTACTCCTCCCGAGAGACGGCTACAGCATTCGCGGTCCTTTCGGGCTACTTTAAAGCTCTTGAGGAAATTATCATGTTTTGCACCAAGATTTGTCTCTTGGAGGCAGAAAGCCACTGGTGAGAAATCGTTGATAATGTCCTTTATGTCACCTAAATTATGAAGTAAACCTCTACAGTTCCAATGTACGATAAAAGCCATGATGAAATAAAAGTAAGCAAATGTACTTGTGGGGATTGTTTGGATAAAACTAAATATGATAGGTGACATTATTAAGAACTGACACTATAGACAAATGCGATAACCATTTGGTTATCGCTTGCTTTTCATGGTTATTGAGACCTTTTCCTGTTTGGCGCGCTCCAAGGAGCGCTCGTCTTTCGGTGTCGATGACACCGATGTCTTCGGATCGACTTCCATCGCCCTGTCAGAGGCGCTGGAAGATCGAGAGCTCGGCGCTGAGACGCGAGTCTCAGGCCGTGGCGTTCGATTGATTTTAGGGCCCAGCGAGACCGGAGTCTGCGGGCCTTTTGAGGTGGATGGAGCAGCAGACGCTGCTTCCATCAAGGGGGCAGGTGGAGCTGCTACAGGACCACTGACCGTGGACACTGTAGGCTCCCGAGGCCGTTGTGGTGCTGCCCCCCTGCCGCACCACGCTGGCAAAGCTTTTCAGAGGTAAGAGTGCGAGCCTCTTCCTCGCTTCAAAAAATGAAATTTTCTCTTTTATGGTGAGCGCAATCACCTCCTTTTCCTTCTTCCAGCAAGGGCAGGATCGAGAATAGGCCGGGTGATCACCCTGGCAGTTGACACAACATGGGGATTCTTTACAGTTCTCAGATGGGTGGTCATTGGCGCTGCACTTGGCACATGTCTCTTTACCTCTACATGATTGTGATGCGTGGCCGAACCTTTGGCACTTGAAGCAGCGCCTCGGGTTCGGTATGTATGGTCTGACATTGATCTTTAGGTATCCTGCGTTAAGGGAGCTGGGGAGATTGCTTGTTCCAAACGTGAGAATAATGTGCTTAGTTGGGAGCTGTTCGTTGTTTCTTCTGATTGTGATACGCTGTACTTTGATTACATTTTGGTCTTGAAAGCCCTCGAGGAGTTCCTCGTCACTCAGGCTCAGGAAGTCTTCCTCTGAGATGACGCCCCTACAGGTGTTCAGCGAACGGTGGGCGGTGATTGTGACATCAGTGTTGCCGATGCTGACTAGATCATATAGCTTTTCTATTTGTTCTTTCTTTTTCAGTTCGATTAGGAGATCTCCGCTGCTCATTTTGGATGCTTTGTAGTCTTTACCAATCACTTCTCCGAGAGATTTCGCCACCAAGAATGGGGACAATTTACGCAAGCTTGAGGTTCCTTCGCTGTGCAAGACATGGAAACGGGGAAAGTTGTCAAAGTCGGTACGGAGATTAAATTGAAAAGGTACTTCGGTGCGACCTCTTTTTACAGGCCGATCTGGAAGATGGGGAAAAGCGTCTGCCATGGGATGGTTTCGAAATTCGGCAGCGGTGGTAGCCACCCACCACCGAGCCCAACATGGGGGGCGCTACAGGTTTCAAGAACCTGCAGACGCCAGCTATACACCGCCGCTATAACCCAATATTCATACCCAAGACTGGATATGACACACAAGGTTAACCCTCGCCGCCTGGAAAATTGGAAGTGAATAGAAAAGAGGAGAGGACAGGAAAGATTAAAAGAGAGAGAAAGACGAAGATAAGGGTAGAGAGAGACAGGAAAAGGCGACTGCCGATTTCCCCTGGGTGGGTCAGCCCAGGGGTGCCGTCTACGTGAAGCTGGGGCCAAAGGGGTGTGTTGCCTCTGCCGGGGGGCCTTAAAGGTCCAATCACCCGGCGTCGGCTCAACCCCCAGGATCCCCTTTTCCTCGGACACGGCTCAGCCACGCACGGCTAAGCGTGGGAGAGAGTCGAAACCCCCCCCGTCGGCTCGGGTCCGTGGTGTCGCCACACACCAAACGCCTGCTCGCGCAGACGCCCCTGCGGAGGGTTCGAAGAAGGAAAAGGCGCCTAATTTCTGCAGCCCGGTCGGGAGCACGGCGCAGCGCCAGTTTTTTTTGCTTTTTTAATTTTTCTATTTATTTTTTTATATATAGCTTTTTATATATAGTCGTCCGTGGACCGTGCTGCTTGGTACTGTCTGGGGTTCCAGGTGGCTGCTTGGAACTGGCAAAAGGGTCCGGGTCTGGCGTCCCATGAGTCTCTGCACAGGAGACTTCAACACGTCATCACGGGGTGTGTTGCGCCACTCGAGGAGAGCTGTATGAAAGTTATGCATGTTAAAGGCACACTTCTTTAACAGCCTTTTTGCTTCCTGTACCGCTCGTTCAGTTAGGCCATTGGAACGTGGATGATGATTAGTAGGGTTTTGTGGCGCGAGGGCCATTGGTGGCCAAAAAGCGCCATTTCAGATGATGTACTACTACCTTTGACTAGTGAGTTTTCATGGCAGGTTTATCGTAGGATTATGGTAGGATTTTGATGTTAGGTGAACAACGGCTGTAAAGAGGCCTAAAATCACGCGCTGTATAGAAGCGTAAAATATGTGTATATAGCATAAAATTATGGCAGTGATACGCGATGTGATCTATGGGTGTGATATGAATGACCAGTGAGCATGATTTCTACAAGTGAGAGATTTAAATAGCACGAATGCCTCCTCGCAGTCTTTGAGCCCAAAGCCGGGAGGCAGGTGCTTCATTTGGTAGAGCCACCGCAGCCGCAACCTCAGTTGTGAGGCGGCGCTACGGGTTACCTGGGTAAATAACGTTAAATTATTGATATCATTAAGAAATGCAAAGAGAGATTGATATTTAAAAAGTGGTTCCCTGCCTAGGAACATAGCAGGGTGAAGTGGTACCTGTTGCCGGTATATTAATGGGAAATGCTTGTTCCTTTCAGCGTCTAGTTCTGGGCATTATAATAGGATGTGCAGGACAGTAAGAGGCTCGCCACATTTATCACACAAGGGTGGATCGCCACCGGACAAAAGGTAAGATTGTGTAGTGTGTGTGTGTCCTATTCTAAGTCTGCAGAGCATTATTTCTGTGCGACGTGACTTAGATATCGGCGGCCAATTACCAAGGTGCGGTTTTATAAGATGTAGCTTATTTTGTTTTTCCTTATCCCATAAGCGCTGCCAATGAGCTCTGACCTTCTGTTTTAAGAAGGGCTTCAGGTCTACTGCAGGGACAGTCATGCTTAAAACGGCAATGTTTTCGTGGGCGGATGCAGCTAGCTGGTCCGCCAACACGTTCCCCTCGATCTCGCGGTGTCCTGGCACCCAGCATACAACGACATGCTGTTTTAGTGCGTAGATCGTGCATAAGATTGAGTAGAGAGAGATGAGGATAGGATTTGTATGTTTTTTCAAAGTTTTCAATGCTTTTACTAACTACACTTAGGGAATCTGTGTATATAACTGCTTTTTGTAGTTTTAATTGTTGAATGTGTTTAACGGCCGTAAGCATCGCAGAGGCTTCCGCTGTAAACGTGCTTGTGTTGGGATGCAGAGCGCCGGCATCGGAAAAGGATGGCCCGACCGCAGCGTAAGACACACCAGTTTGAGATTTTGATGCATCGGTAAAGAATTCAGGGTAGGAGTACTTGTGCTGTAATTCGAGGAAGTGTAGGCGGATATGTGCAACAGGCGCGTGCTTAGTAACCTCTACGAAAGATACATCGCAATTTATAAGTTGCCACTGCCATGGAGGGAGATTTACAGCAGGAGTCGCCAAAGGGTGCTCAAGGAGTGGCACATCCATTTCTTGAGCTAGACCCCTCACGCGAAGTGCGTAGGGCTGTCTTACCGAAGGACGGTTATAAAATAGGTCAGAACTATGCAAATCATTGATTGTGGTGTGTGCGGGGTGTTCGTGGTTTGCGTTCACCTTGAGGAAATAAACATACGACAGGTAAGATCTGTGCAGGTGTAAGGAGCACTCGTTCGATTCCACATAGAGGCTTTCCACAAGGCTTGTCCTGAAAGCACCTGTAGATAGCCGGATACCTAAGTGGTGGATGGGGTCAAGCATTTTTAAGGCGCTTGACGAGGCAGACTGATAAATTATGGCTCCATAGTCTAGACGTGAGCGGATGAGGGGCTTTTGTAAAGGTTTATCAAGCACTTCTTGTCGCTACCCCATGTGGTGTGCGACAGCACTTTCAGAATGTTCAATGATTTCATACATTTATTTCTTAGGTATTTTATATGAGGTACAAAGGTTAGCTTTGCATCCAGAATCACCCCCCAAAAATTTTTGCTCCGTTATTACAGGTAGACGTTGACCCTGCAGGTCAATGTCCGGATCAGGGTGTAGCCCTCGTTTTCTGGAAAATACGACGCAAGTGCTCTTTTGTGGATTTAGACTAAAGCCATTCTCGCCTGTCCACTTGGCCACCTTGTTCAGTCCAAGCTGTACCTGCCGTTCACATGTGACGAGATTACATGACTTAAAACCTATTTCTACATCATCGACATATGTACAATAAAACATGGTGGGTGGAATGCACATACGCAAGGAATTCATTTTAACAATAAATAGTGTACAACTGAGTACCCCTCCCTGGGGCACCCCCGTTTCTTGCACAAATGGTCCTGATAGGGCATTGCCTACTCGAACACGGAATGTACGGTTCGACAAGTAGCTTTCTATTATATTTAGCATCGTGCCTCGTACACCCAGGTGCGAGAGGTCCCTCAATATTCCAAACCGCCATGTGGTGTCGTACGCCCTCTCCGTATCAAGGAATACGGAAAGGAAAAATTGATTGTGGACAAAAGCTTGGCGAATGTGCGATTCGATACGTACGAGATGGTCAGTCGTGGACCGGCCCTCTCGAAACCAGCACTGATATGGGTCTAGGAGCTTGTTTGATTCCAGGAAATGTAGAAGACGGCGGTTAATCATTTTTTCAAACAATTTACATAGCTTGTTAATGCTATAGGGCGGTAGCTTGAAACAGAAGATGGATCCTTGCCCTGTTTCAAGACAGGGATAATAACGGCCTCTTTCCAAGATGAGGGTATCTCGCCGGAGAACCACACGGCGTTGTACAGGCAAAGAAGGGTTTTCTGTGTTTCAGTGGGGAGGTGTTTCAACATGTCGTAGATTATGCGGTCGTTACCTGGAGCGGAATTGTTGCAACAGTTAAGTGCTGCCTGCAGCTCTGCTAAGCAGAACGGGTTGGTTGTATCCTTCAGTTTTCGTACATTTACGCTCTAATTTCTGTCTCTCTATTTGTGTTTTATGCCTTTGAAAGGCTTCGGAGTAGTGTGACGCACTGGATACCTGTTGGAAATGTGCGCCCAGGAAGTTAGCCTGGTCTTCCAAGGAGTCACCCTTGTGTGTTTACCAAAGGAAGAAAAGATGCTTCCCGGCCCTTCATCCTACCAACTCTGTCCCATACCTTTGCCTCATCCGTGTAGGAATTGATGATCGAGAGGAACCTCTGCCAACTCTCTCTTCTGGACTGCCGGCGGATTCTCTGGCCTTGCGATTTGACCTGTTTAAAATTCATTAAATTTTCTGCAGTTGGCGAATCGCGCAGCAGCCCCCAGGCTTTGTTCTGTTTTTTGCGGGCCTTACGGCATTCCTCATTCCACCATGGAACTCAGCGTCTGCCTCTCGAATTGTTAACATGGGATATACTTTGGGAGGCGGCGTCGATTATAAGAGCAGTAAAATACTGGACAGCTGCATCAATTCCTAAGGAAGACATCTCTGCCCATGAGATGTAGTCAGAGACTGGAACTTCTCCCAGTCAGCAGTATCGAGCTTCCACCGGGGGGGCCTGTGGAGGAGATTTGTTTACTTTCGGCGTTTTCAGTAGTATTGGGAAGTGGTCGCTCCCGTAAGGGTTTTTAACCACTTCCCAGTTAAAATCAGGTAAAAGCGTGGGTGAGACAATGCTAAGATCGATGGATGAATATGTTTTGTTCGCGAGGCTAAAATATGTGGGCTCTTCTTTATTTAATAGGCATGAACCAGTGGAAAAGAGGAAATCCTCAATAAGACGACCGCAAGCGTCGCTGCGCGAGTCACCCCACTAGCTGCCGTGCGCATTGAGATCGCCGAGAACGAGGTAAGGTTCTGGCAATTCATTGATTAAGGACTGAAATTCATGCTTGTGTAATTGGTAATGTGGGGGGTATGTAAAGCGAGCAGATGGTGATGAGTTTATTCAAAAGGACAGCGCGAACAGCCACTGCTTCCTAGGGCGTTCGCAGCTGTAATCCTTGACACGCTATGGTTTTGTCTACCAAAATGGCAACACCACCGGATGACGCAAGGGCGTCATCGCGGTCTTTACGGAAGACGGCATACTGTCGAAGAAAGTTTTTGTGGGTTGACTTTAGATGTGTTTCTTGTACGCAGAATAACCTTGGTTGGTATTTCGAGAGTAGCTATTGGATATCATCCAAATTGCGAATTAAACCTCTCGCGTTCCATTGAATTATTTGGGTATCCATTTTTATTTGTAGGGTAGGTTATCTGCGTACAAGTACTTTCCTCGTCTATGAGCTTTTCCCAGGTGCAATCACTCGAGTCGCTTTCTCTTTTTTCAAGTGCTCAAGTGGAATGCTTCGGTCCTTCGGCGTCGTGGATGCCGAAGGAGATTTGCTGGTGTCCATTTCTTCGACTGAGGAAGTGAACACCCGCCTTTGGAGTTTTGTCGACCTTGTTTGAGACCTCGCCGCACGCGGAGAGGCCCCTTGCCCCAACAGCCCAGAGGTTGAGGGGCTCTGCTTAGATGCAGGCGGAGCAGGTTTACCTGCTACCGCCAAAGGGGCAGGTGGCACCGCCACTGGCTCGCTACACGCCAGCCCAGAGGAGGTTGCCTGGGGCTGATGCGGTGCTGCCCCCTTAAGCACCGCATCAGCATACTTAGTTCCTTGAAGGAACGAAAGACGTTTCCGCGCTTCCCCGAACGAAATGTTTTCCTTGACTTTCAGTGCAATGATGTCCTTTTCCTTTTTTGCAAGACAGGCACGAGCGCGAGTACGCGGCGTGCTCGCCATCACAGTTGACGCAGTGAAGTGCATTTTCGCATGTTTCAGAGCTGTGTTCAGTAGACCCGCATTTTAGACATGTGGGCTGGCCTCGACATGTCTGGGAACCATGACCGTACCTTTGGCACTGGAAGCATCGTCGGGGATTTGGAATGTATGGGCGGACACGGAGCTTTGTGTATCCTGTTACAAGTGTGTCAGGAAGGACGCTGGAGCCAAAAGTAATGATTATATGTTTTGTTGGAATATCCTTGCCATCTCGCCTGATTTTAATTCTCTGGACATTGACAACATTCTCATGTTTCCAGCCGTCAAGAAGTTCAGCATCGGTCAGGTCGACTAAGTCGTGCGCCGATACAACACCTCGGACAGTGTTCACTGGAACGATGTGCAGACACAGTAATGGGGACATCACCAAAGGTCTTTAGGCTGGACAGTTTTGAAAATTGTTCTTTGTCTCGGACTTCAATGAGGAGATCTCCACTAGCCATTTTTGTGGCTTTGTAGCCTGGTCCAAGGTGTCTATTAGGCATCTTGAAACAAGGAATGGGGATAATTTTCTGACTGGCTTTGCGGGTGTGTGACTGTGGATCACATGGTAGCGTGGGAAATTGTCTTTACTCGGTTCAAAAAGTTGGAGGTCTCCATCGGTGCGCACCCTTTTCAGGGAACGATCATTGAGTAGTGGGGGGAAAGTTTTTAGCCATATAATATGGATTACGTTCGGCAGCGGTGGCAGCCACCCACCACCGAGCCCAACAAGGGGACGCTGCAAGACATGAAGAAAAGGCCTGCATACGCCAGCTGTGCACCACCACTATAACCAGATGTGAGGCATCCCAAGGTGGGGTGGAACACACAAGGTTAACCCTTGCCACCAAGAAAAATAGCACTAGAAGAGAGGAGAATACAGGAAAGATAAAAAGTGAGAGAGAAAGACGAAGATGTAGGGAGAGAGAGATAGGAAAAGGCGACTGCCGATTTCCCCTGGGTGAGTCAGCCCAGGGGTGCCGTCTACGTGAAGCTGGGGCCAAAGGGGTGTGTTGCCTCGGCCGGGGGGGCCTTAAAGGTCCAATCACCCGACGTCGGCTCAACCCCCCAGGATCCCCTTTTCCCCGGACACGGCGAAGCCACGCACGGCTAAGCGTGGGAGGAGGTCGAGACCCCCCCCCCCCGTTAGCTCGGGTCCGTGGTGTCCCCACACACCAAACGCCCGCTTGCGCAGACGCCCCTGCGGGGTGGAACGTGGATGATAAGGACTTGAAGTAACATGCGCAACTCCTAGATTTCTCAGATAATCCTTGAATTCTCCGCTGCTGAACGGTGGACCATTGTCAGTGCACAGTTTGACTGGTAATCCATGTGCCGAGAAAACTTCAGAGCACCACGATGTGAGCATGCGCGCAGTTGTCGAGCGCATTTCTCGTATCTCAAAAAAGAAAAAGTAGAAATCAACGATTAGGGCAAACTGGCGTGCACCACAGTAGAAAAAGTCAATTCCCACAATTTGCCATGGCAGAGTAGGAACTTCATGGCATAAGAGTGGCATCTTTACGTTCCTCGGCTGATATGTCTGGCAGGCCTTGCACGCTTTGCAAAACTGTTCAATATCCCCTGACATATTGGGCCAGAACATGACAGATCGTGCTCTGGCTTTCATTTTGTGTGCTCCCGCATGCGCCGTGTGAAGAAGGTTCATCATTTCCGCTCTCTTAGATAGAGGTATGATTACCTTACTGCTGCGGAATAACAAGCCGTCCTGCGCATGTATCTCCTCTTGATATGACCAGTATGCACGCACTTGATCAGGAACTTCTTGCTTCGTAAGGGGCCATGTAGTCTCTGCATATGCACGAAGCTTTGTCAGGGTGCTGTCATTTGTTGCTGCAAGCAAGTCGTTCAGGCGCTGCTCGGAACCTGAAACACGGGCAAGCACATTTACTTGAAAAACGCTCCGTTTCTTCTTCCATGCGTTCTTTGCTGGGAAATCTTGATAGAGCATCAGCAAGGAACAGCTCCTTTCCAGGTTTGTACGTCACGTTTATAGGGTATCGCTGCAATGTTAGACGCATGCGCTGCAGCCGTAGCGGACACTGATGCAGAGGTTTGGAAAATATGGAAACTAAAGGTCGGTGATCTGTTTCAACAACTACGCTGTGCTGACCAAACAGATAGTCGTGCAACTTTGTGCAACCGTGCACGATTGCAAGGGTTTCTTTCTCTATTTGTGCATATTTAACCTGGGTATCTGTGAGCGATTTAGATGAAAATGCAATGGGGTGGCCATCTTGCATAAGAACGGCGCCCACTCCAAATTGGCTTGCATCCACCGAAAGTGTCACTCGTTTCTTGGAGTCGAAATAGCTCAGGATTGGTGCAGTTAATAGAGATTGACGCAACTTGTGAAAGCTTTCTTCCTGCATTTCAGTCCAGACCCACGCGATATCTTTGCGAAGCAAAGTTCGGAGCGGGGAAGTTACGACAGACATGTTGGGTATGAAGCGCTGCACGAAATTCATTGTGCCAAGAAAAACCTTTAGTTTTACTGTTCTTGGGTGGGGCCATTTCCAGAATTCCTTGAACGCGTTGTGGGTCCAGCTTCAGACCTTCAGTGGTGAACATGTGGCCCAGGTAGCGAACCTCGGTCTGCAAAAAGGAGCATTTTTTTCAAATTGAGCCTCAAGTTATGCTCATGACAGCGAGACAATAGCTGTTCTAGGTTGTGATCGTGCTCTTGTTTGGTCTGCCCCCCACAGCAGGATATCATCCATGACAACTGCGACGCACGGCAGTCCTTCTAGCATACGGTGCATCGCGGCCTGAAATATCTCTGGCGCAGAAGCGATACCGAAAGGCATGCGTAAGAAGCGATAGCGGCCGTATGGTGTGCTCATTGTACAAAGCTTCGAACTCGATTCTGCGAGCTTGATTTGCCAGAACCCTGAAGACGCGTCAAGCGTTGAAAAAAACTTAGCCCCAGCAAGCCTCGGCGCTACGTCTTCAAGAGTTGGCATGGGGTAATTTTCACGCAGCAGGACTTTATTTAGCGCAGTTGGATCCAAACAGATGCGAACTTTGTCTTTCTTCACAACAGTAACCATGTAGCTAGACCACTCAGTTGGCTCAGTTACCTGTTTTATGACTCCTTGGTGTTCCATGCGGGGTAGTACCTGTTTTACCTTGTCTTGAAGGGCTACCGGGACTCTCCGTGCCGGAACGACGACACCCATGGCACCGGGCTTGAGTTTCATAGTGTATTCCACGCCTTTTAGCTGTCCCAGTCCTGAGAAGACATCTGCGTAGGGTTGTGCTGTTGTGTAGAGCTCTTGAGCCTGAACGTTTTGTATGCGACAGATAAAACCGAGGCGTTCTGCTACTGATCCACTCAAGGTGATGGGTACGTCCTGTTCCACTACAAAAAATGATTCCTCGTGCGTCCGTGAATTGGCGGTCAAACGCAGACGGATTCTAGCTTTTGCAGAGGTCTTGTGGCCAAAGAACGCAGTCAATGTCGCATCGCAAGTTTGCTGTGACTTGTCTGGTAGCTCCCTAACGTCATTTTGCGAAATCACGCAACAATTGGCACCCGTGTCTAATTTGCACGTGAATGCTTTCCCTTGAATGTTAACGACCGCACTCCAGTGGTCTGCCGCTATTGTGCCGACTGTCAAGGTTTCCAAAAAGTAGTCTTCGTTATCATCAGCATGCACTTCGCGTAGCTCTTCCTTTCTCCAGTCTTTCTGTCTTCGTTGCGGCGCTGTCGACTTGCATGCCTGCGCGAAATGATTTAGGCCACCACACTTTTTGCATGCTTTTCCTGTCGCTGGGAAGGTCTCACCACGGTGATTAAGATAACCACACCGAGTGCATGGCCGTGCTCGTGTGGCAACTGCGCAGACGGCTGCATTCTGTGACAGCCCTGCCGCTTCACTGATCTGGCGATAGTGATCCTGACCTTGCTCATGAATACGGCAAATTTCGAGTTTTCTCGTACGACGGGATTTCTGCAATTAGCCGCTGTTGCAAGTTTTTGTTCTGTATGCCCAAGATTATACGGCTGCGAAGCAAGCGCTCTTCTAAATGTCCAAACTGACAATTTTTCGCTAAAATCCTAAGCTCTGTCAGCCACTCATTGAAGGATTCACCTTCTTTCAGGTTTCTCGAGCCGAAGCGAAATTCATTGAAAGTTAGGTTAGTCGCAGGTTTGTAGAAATCTTCGTACTTCAGTAGCAGTACATCGATGTCGTTCTTATGCGCCTCTTCAAACTTGAAAGTATTGTATGCCTTTCTGCCATCTTCTCCCACAATCACGAGCAACGTCGCTGCTTGCACTTCTTTCGGCTGCTTCGTTAACTGAGTAGCGGTGCGAAACAGTTCGAACTCACTTTTCCATGTGGTCCATCCTAACCTAGCGTCACCGGACGTATCCAAGGGCTTCGGAGGAGGAAGCAGTGTCGACGGAATCGACATGGCGTACGGGCACCGCTGCCACCATGTAAGCAGGCCGGTAGTCGAACAATGAAAAGCGTTTATTGCTCAGCGAACGGTGATCTTATAGTAGCGGAGACGTGACGCAGAGGTCACGTGTACATCGTGCTTGATGCTTGGCCTCGTGACGTCACGCTGGCGCAGCTCTGCTACACGTACTATAGCCAAAAATAGTACGGACTTCGCCTCGTGACGCAATCAATGGTTTGCAAAGCGAGTTTGGCATCGCAGAAAATCATCCATGCTCGTGCTTGCTCTCCAGAAAAAAATTACACCATCTCCCGCTAAAGGGAACCATGTGTAGATGTGAAGCAGCGGGCGCTAACGCTTACACTGGCGGCGGCGTTGACGCTGGCGCTCATCGCAGCGTTGCGCAGGAGAGAAAACTGGGGAGGCGCAAAGCAGGCAGTGATGGAGCAGTGTTTCCTACTGGAACATGCCAATCGCTGCTAATGGGCAATGAGAGACAGAAGACTCCGACTGGACACAGAGACCCGCACTCCGCTTTTAGTTAACGCGCACGCTGCGAATTTTTATTGTTCAACAACGCACAGGAGAAATCTCCCACCGTCACCACCTTGGAGGTCAAGATCCATTGCCATATATACGGGGTGGCCAGTGAACGGTTGTGCAGCGCGAGCAGTCGGTTTTTTCAACCAAGAAACTCGCTAGCAGACGCTGCCTGCGTCGGCGTCGCGAGGCGAGAGAGGGGGGGAGCGTAGGAGAGGAGAGGGAGGGGGGTGACACGCATGCGCAGTGGGAGTGTGAACGCCGTGGGCAGGGATGAGGAGAGAGGGGGGGAGCGTAGGAGAGGAAAGAGAGGGGGGGACGCGCATGCGCAGTGGCAGTGTAGACGCCGCGGGCAGGGATGCCTAGAGGAGAGAAGGGGTGTGTGAGAGAGGAGAGGAGGCGCATGCGCAGTGAGGGTGTGGTTGCCGCGGGGAGGGATGCCTAGAGGAGAGAGAGGGGGAGAGGAGGTTTTTTATTTTTATTATTTTTAAAGGGTTTGCGCATGCGCAGTAAGGGTGGGCACGCGGCACACCACCACCACCACCGGATTAAGCTTCGCCATAAGATGCTTCACATCTAAAAAACTTCCCCATCTCCCGCTAAAGGGAACCATGTGTGGATGCGAAGCAGCGGCGAGATGGTTAGCTTGAGCGGGAGAAACGTCGCCGCTCTCGTTTCGCGGCAGCGGCCCGGGCGCTCATCGCGGCGCTGCACAGGAGAGAGAATGAGGCGCGCTCCGTCATTTTTATACCGCGGAACTACCGTGGTGCCCCCCAGCGCAGTACGCAGCTGTCGCACCACCTGTCGCGCGCCGCTCCGCAGAGGATTCCTAGAGGAAAGAACGGGGGGGGAATCATAGGAAAGGAGAGAGGGGACGCGCATGCGCTGTGGGGGGTGTGGGACGCGGCAGCCGCTCCGTGGAGTCGAGGATTCCTAGAGTAGAGAAAGGGGGTGAGCGTGGGAGAGGACGCGCATGCGCTGTGGGGATGTCGGACGCGGGCGCCGCTCCGTAGAGTAGAGGATTTCTACAGCAGAGAAACGGGGTGAGTGTAGGAGAGAGGGGAGAGGTCGCGCATGCGCTGTGGGACGCCGCTCCGTAGAGTAGAGAATTCCTAGAGTAGAGAAAGGGGGTGAGCGTAGGAGAGGAGAGATAGGGGGGAGGGGACGCGCATCCGCTGTCGGATTGTGGGACGCGGGGGCCGCTCCGTAGAGTAGAGGATTCCTAGAGGAGAGAAAGAGGGTGAGCTTAGCAGAGAGAGAGGGAGGGGACGCGCATCCGCTGTCGGGTTGTGGGACGCGGGGGGCCGCTCCGTAGAGTAGAGGATTCCTAGAGGAGAGAAAGAGGGTGAGCTTAGGAGAGGAGAGAGAGAGGGAGGGGACGCGCATGCGCTGTGGGGGGTGTAGGACGCGGGCGCCGCTGCGTAGAGTAGAGTATTCCTAGAGGAGAGAAAGGGGGCGAGCGTAGGAGAGGAGATAGAGTGGGGGATGATGATGATTAGTGGGGTTTTGTGGCGCAAGGGCCAGGGTTGGCCAAAGAGCGCCATGTCTTTAGCAGTGATGCCAATTCAGCGGATTTTCCGCTAAATCTGGCGGATTTTATTTGATTCTAACGGGAAAAAAATTTGTCTAGCGGCTAGCGGATTTTTTGACGGGCCATTTTCATACATAGCGGATATCTGGCGGATGCCTCACGCAGTGCACTGATTCAAAATCGTGGGAAGCATTGCCGAGAAACTTGGAATACCTAATCAGCGAGACGTACTACTACTGGTTGGCAAGATCCCCTGCCCGGTAAATTGCATACAAGTTCCACGGCCTCATGAATTGCGGCGATGAACCACTGAAAATTTTGCAGGAGTGCAGGACGCGGTGGTTATCCCTCGTCGAAATAAGCTGTTTCAAGGATCGTAGACCAGTGGGCCGAATTGAAGTTGCATTTGGAGATGGCGAGGAGCACTGAAAAGTGCTACGCGGCAGAAGTGCTGTACGGTATGTACCAGAATCAGATCAATCTGGGGTACTTTTTCTTTTTTGAGACCGATTCTGACAGATGTTCAGATGTTAACAAGGCATTCGAGGCGATAGATGTGGATCAAACAAAGCTACCAAAAGACCTCATGATTTTGCTTTCAAGCTTGCTTCATAAAATCGTGATTCCGATAGAGAAGGCGGACGTTCAGATGTCCAGACGTGAGGACCACTTTAACCCCAAGCCATATCTGGGCTACTTTGAGGCGTACGTTGACAGCATGAAGGCTGAGAAGACCGACGGGTTCTCTTTCGCAGATGAAGCTGTGATGCGAGAAAGACGCATAAGGTTTATTACCACGCTAGTTGATCAAATCAGGCAGCGACTTCTCTTCATCACAGTTCTCCAGAAGACATCACTTCTGCCGGTCGAGGACACTTTTTGCGTCATGAAGGAGCCATTGATTCATCTGCTGAAAGCAATGCCAGTGCGCCCGGAATCAATCAGAACGTTGAAAACCAGTGGAGAAAAATCGCCCTGCTGCGCTGTAGAACATTGAATTATGCTGCACCAACTAGCCCAACGCCCAACCTTAGTGAACATTTGTAAGTTTTAGCCTCACCTATGATGAGGTTGACGACAACCGTAGCACTGAAGCCTCTAGCATTCTAGTTACACTCTTTGGAAGACTGTTTTATATGTTAGTTCAGCTCTCATAGTTTTGGGGAGCCTTTAGGGATGATAAAGGCTTTTATCATACGAAATTTCACTGTTTATATTTAATAAAATAAGTCTTAGCGGGAAATTTAGCGGATATGTTATAGAATCTAGCGGAATCTGGCGGATTTCTTATTGCTTTCTAGCGGATTTCTCACGCCCATCGATGGCAACACTGGTCTTTGGATGTGGTGTAAGCGTTGACCAATGCGTTTCATGATGCGATGTAATATGGCTGTAAAGGGGCCCTAAAATCACGCGCTATATTGAGGCGTAAAAGTACATACGGTATAAAATTATGGCAGTGACACGTGTAGTGGTCTATGGGTGTTGTATGCATGACGGGTGATCGTGATTTCAGCATGTGGTCAATTACAATGAGCACAACTGCCTTCTGAAGGCCCTTGAGCCCAAAGGCCATGAGACAGGTACTTCCTTGATACAACTACCGCAGCAGCAGCCTCTCGCATGAAGCGGCGCTATGGATTGCCAGGAAATATGACATGGAAATTTGGTATGGCTTTTAAAAAAGCAAAAAGTGACTCACTCTTAAATAGAGGCTCCCTGCCTATAAACATAGCAGGATGGAGTGGGACTTGATGTCGGTATGCAAATAGAAAGTGCCTTCTCTGAGCGTCTAGTTCTGGACATTGCAGCAGGATATGAAGCACGGTCAGAGTCTCGCCGCATCTGTCACACAGGGGTGGGTCGCCACCGGACAAGAGGTATGGGTGTGTGCTGTGTGTGTGTCCTATCCTAAGTCTGCAAAGTGTAACCTCTGAGTGGCTTGTCTTAGATGATGGCGGCCAGACGCCAAGATGCGGCTTCATAAGATGTGGCTTGTTTTGTGCTTCCCTATCCCATAGGCACTGCCAGTAAGTCCCGAGTTTCTTCCTTACGAAAGGCTTGAGGTCCGTTGCAGGGATGGTCATTAATGGGTTGACAGCGTCTGAGTGGACAGATGTGGCTAGCTGGTCAGCCAACACATTCCCTTCAACATCCCGGTGTCCTGGCACCCAGCATATCACGACATGCTGTTCCAGAGCGTAAATGGTGCAAGGAGCGAGTAAAGCGATGCAATGAAAGGATGTTTTAGCTTTTTGAGAGTTTTTAAAGCTGTTACGACACTTGGGGAATCTGTGTATATAACAGCGCTTTGTAATTTTAGTTCCTTAATGTGCTTAACGGCCACCAATATGGCGTAAGCCTCTGCTGTGAAAATGCTTGTGCAAGGGTGCAGGGCTCCGGCATCCGAAAAAGATGGGCCGACTGCTGCGTAGGACACGCCAGCATGAGACTTGGAAGCATCCGTGAAAAACTCGGGTCCAGAGTATTTGTGTTGTAATTTGAGAAAATACATCTGGATATCTGCCACAGGCGCGTGCTTTGTAACATCTACGAAAGACAAATCGCACTCAATAATCTGCCATTGCCATGGTGGTAGCTGGTTAGCGGGAGTCATTAGTTGGTGTACAAGAAGCGGCACACCCATCTCCTCTGCCAAACCTCTTACACGCAATGAGTACGGCTCTCTTACTCGAGGACGATTATGAAAGAAGGTACAGCTGGACAGATCATTTGCAGCAGAGCACGCGGGATGCTCCTCGTTTGCGTTCACTTTTAAAAAAGATCACAGCATATCCGCCGAGTGAATGATGATGAGTGGGCGAAGCTCCGGAGGTACATCATCAAAGCCGTGATGGTGGTTGGTGGCATGTGGTCAAACGATATGCATATGCGACCATATCGCGATGCCATGTGTTGTATGGCATCGCGATCGTCATCGTCATCAGCAGGTGGCTACTACATAGTGGGTACATTCCATGTCCCCACTATGATGACGCTGCCCTTATGACAGCGTCATCCCCATGTGTTGTATGGCATCGCGATCGTCATCGTCATCAGCAGGTGGCTACTACATACAAGGGACGCACGACCGACAGGCTAAGGAGCTTCGCCCCTAAAAATACGCAAATGATAAGTATGACCTCTGGAAATGCAGGGACCACTTGTCCGATTCCACGTAAAGGCTCTCTACAGGGCTTGTCCTAAAGGCACCAGTAGCAAGGCGAATTCCCGAGTGGTGTATGGGGTCCAGCATCTTCAAGGTGCTTGGTGTCGCAGACTGATAGACTGTGGACCCGTAATCTAAACGTGAGCGTATTAGGCTTTTGTACAAATACATCAGACATTTTTTGTCACTACCCCATCTTGTGTGCGACAGCACCTTCAGAATGTTGGTTGTTTTCATACACTTGTCTTTCAGATACTTTATATAGGGCAAAAGGTTAGCTTGGCGTCTAGAATCAAGCCAAGGAAATTGTGTTCCATTTTGACTGGTAGGCGCTGACCCTGCAAGTGAATCTCGGGGTCGGAGTGCAGGCCTCTCTTTCTATGGAAAAGGACACAGGAGCTCTTTGTGGGTTTAGTCTGAAACCATTCTCGTTGGCCCATTTACACACTTTGTTGAGACCAAGCTGTGCCTGTCGCTCGCACAAAGATAGATTGCACGACCTAAAACCTATCTGTATGTCATCGACATACGTGGAATAAAACATACCGGGGGGGATGCACAGACGCAAGGAGTTCATTTTGATGATAAAGAGCGTGTAACTGAGCACGCCACCCTGCGGTACCCCTGTTTCTTGGATAAAGGGCCGCGACAGAACATTGCCCACTCGGACGCGGAATGTGCGGTTCGACATGTAGCTCTCTATCACAGTCAACATCCTACCACGTATACCTAATCCTGAAAGGTCTCTGAGGATTCCGAAGCGCCACGTAGTATCGTAAGCCTTCTCCATATCAAGGAATACCAAGAGAAAATGTTGACTGTGAACAAAAGCTTCACGTATGTGTGCTTCGATTCGTATGAGGTGGTCGATTGTGGATCGGCCCTCTCGAAACCCGCAGTGACATGAATCAAGCAGTTTGTTTGACTCGAGAAAGTGTAGTAGCCGGCGGTTTAACATTTTTTTAGAACAATTTACAGAGGCAGCTCGTTGAGGCTATAGGCCTGTAACTTGAGACCAAAGATGGATGCTTGCCCTGTTTCAGAATAGGAATTACTACAGCTTCTTTCCAGGCACTGGGAATTTCGCCGGAAAACCAAACGGCATTATATAGAGAAATGAGGGTTTTTTCAGTTTCAAAGGGCAGATGCTTCAGCATTTCATATATTACTCGGTCAGGGCCTGGAGCAGATTTATTGCAGCAGTTTAGCGATGCCTGCAACTCAGCCAAGCAGAAAGGCTCATTGTATGCCTCGTGCTTCGCACATTCTCGCTGCAGTTTCTGTTTTTCCATTCTTGTTTTGTGCCGCTGGAAAGTTTCAGTGTAGTGCGACGAACTGGACACATTTTCAAAGTGTGCGCCCAGGAAACTGGCTTGATCTTCCAAGGTGTCGCCTTGTGTGTTTACTAACGGAAGTGTATATGTTTCTCGCCCTCTCGCTTTTAAATGCGAATGCATTTCATAGTCGGGCTATGTCAGGCATCCGGCGTTGGCGTTGTGCGGCGTTGTCCGCGGAGGAGGAGGATAGGTTGAGGAGGTGTGCGCGCCGGCAGGTGTTAGATGTGAAGCATCTTATGGCGAAGCTTAACCCGGTGGTGGTGGTGTGCGGCGTGACCACCCTTACTGCGCATGCGCAAACCCTTTAAAAAAAATAAAAATAAAAAACCTCCTCTCCCTCTCTCTCCTCTAGGCATCCCTCCCCGCGGCAACCACCCTCACTGCGCATGCGCCTCCCCTCCTCTCTCCCCCTGCTACGCTCCCCCCCCTCTCTCCTCTAGGCATCCCTGCCCGCGCCTTCCACACTCCCACTGCGCATGCGCGTCCCACCTCTCTCTCCTCTCCTACGCTCCCCCCCTCTCTAGGCATCTCTGCCCGCAGCATCCACTCCCACTGCGCATGCGCCCCCCCCTCTCTTTCTCCTCTCCTACGCGACGCCGACACAGGCAGCGTCTGCTAGCGAGTTTCTTGGTTGAAAAAACCGACTGCTCGCGCTGCACAACCGTTCACTGGCCACCCCGTATATATGGCAATGGATCTTGACCTCCAAGGTGGTGCCGGTGGGAGATTTCTCCTGCGCATTGTTGAACAATAAAAATTCGCAGCGTGCGCGTTAACTAAAAGCGGACTGCGAGTCTCTGTGTCCAGTCGGAGTCTTCTGTCTCTCATTGCACATTAGCAGCGATTGGCACGTTCCAGTAGGAAACACCGCTCCATTGCTGCGTGCTTTACGCATCCCCAGTTTTAAATGCGAATGCATTTCTTAGTCGGGCTATGTCAGGCATCCGGCGTTGGTTTTGTCCGCGGTGGCCTCGGCAGGTGTTATAGTGAGTGGAGAGGAGGAGCGCGCTCTGGTGCGTGAGGGCGCTCGCATCGCGGGAGCTCGGCGGAGCTATATATGAAAAAAAAGAATTTAAAAAAAGAAAAAAAGAACAAAAGAAAATTAAGAAAACATTAAAGAAAAATAAAAAAGAAAAAAAAAGCAGACAAAAAACAGAAAAAAAAAGGAAAAAAAAGACAGGTGCTGCGCCGTGCTCCCGACCAGGCTGGAGAAATTAGGCGCCTTTTCCTTCTTCGAACCACAACCACCATATATAAATGGAGTGAAGCGCGCGCGAAATGCATTCGCATTTCCTCACGATTCCCTTCGGGCAGGTGGGGGGCATTTTTTTTAACCATATTCCACACTTTAGCCTCGTCTGTATACGAGTTGATCCCTGATAAAAACTTACTCCAACTCTCCCTACGAGCCTGCCGGCGCGTTCTCCTTCCTTGCGATTTTATATTTTTGAAGTTCAATAGATTCTCAGCTGTCGGGGAATCTTCTGAGTAGCCTCCATGCACTGTTTAACTTTTTGCGTGCTTTTCGGCATTCATCATTCCACCACGGGACAAGTCGTTTGCAAGCCAGACCATTTGTTTCAGGGATACACTTAGACGCAACGTCGATCAGGAAAGCTGTGAAGTACTCGATCGCGGCCTCAACGCTTAGCCCGGACAAGTCATACCACGAGATACGACTGAGAGTTTGGAATTGCTCCAAATTAGCTCTATCGACCTTCCATCGAGGAGCCTGTGGTGGGCATTCAATATGTCCTGCGGTTTTAGGCAGTATGGGGAAGTGGTCACTCCCATATGGATTTTTAATCACCTCCCATTTAAGATAAGGTAAGAGAGTTGGGGAGACGATACTAAGATCTATTGAAGAATAGGTTTTATTGGCAAGGTTATAGTACGTGGGTTCCTTTTCATTGAGTACACATGCTCCAGAGGAAAAGAGAAACTGTTTAACAAGACGACCTCGTGCATCGCAGCGAGAATCGCCCCACATACTGTTGTGGGCGTTGAAATCTCCGAGAATCATGTAGGGCTCCGGGAGTTCCGTTATTAGTGTCTCTAAATCGCGTTTTTCAAGCTGATAATTTGGTGGGATGTACAAGGAGCAAATGGTGATGAGTTTATTGAAAATTACGGCTCCAACGGCCACGGCTTCTAGGTCTGTTTGCAGTTGTACATTACAACATGCGACACGTTTATCAACAATGATAGCAACACCACCAGATGATACGATACCATCATCACGATATTTACGAAAAAGAGCATACTGACGGAGAATATTTGTGTGTTTAGAGTTTAGGTGCGTCTCTTGTACACACAGCACCTTGGGACTCAGTTCATATAAAAGCTCCTGGACATCATCGAGATTATGTATTAGTCCTCTGACGTTCCATTGTAGCATTATATCCATATCTGTTGTGGGTTTGTGCTGTGTGCAGGGAGACAGAGATATTTAGCTCACAGGGCCCTTCCCAAGACCCGCAATGAGGACTTTGTCTTTTTTAGAGCGGTCGCTAGAGTCGCGCCGCTCCAAAGGCGCTGGTAGCGCCGACGGACTTGGTGTTGTGTCCATAACCTCTTGAGAGGTACCGGACACGCGCTCTTGTGAGCGGGTCGTTTTTCGCAAAAGTCTCGCCGCGAACGACGACACCTTTGCCCCCCCCCCCCCCCCCAACCCGGAGGTCGACGGGTTTGCTTTAGGGTCCGGGTTGTGGTGGCTCTTACTAGCGTTAGCAGGAGCCACCACAGTGGCCGGTGAGTGTGGGGCGGGTGGGGCAGTTTTGGCTGCTCCCACAGTGGGGGGCTGGTGGCGGGACTGCCGGTTCACCAGCCGTGAACTTGGCAGCCGCCTTTGGCCGAAGCGGTGCAGCCCCCTGAGACGCCGCATCGGCATAAGACGTGCCTTTAAGAATAGAGCAACGCTGACGGGCTTCTTTGAACGATATGTTCTGTTTTACCTGCAAGGATATTATTTCCTTCTCTAGTTTCCACTTGGGACACGACCGCGAGTAACCGGGGTGCCCGCCGTCCCAGTTGGCACAGTGGGGCTCATCCTGGCAGGTGTCTGCTGCATGATCATTCGCAGCGCATTTAGCGCACGTTAGCCGGCCGCGGTAGCTCTGTGAGCCGTGGCCGAACCTTTGGCATTTAAAACACCGGCGGTGATTGGGTAGATATGGTCTGACACAAGTCCTGATATAGCCTGTCTGAATAAACTCTGGTAGATTGTTCATCGCGCAGGTCAGGATGAGGTGCTTTGTCGGAATTTCCTTGTTTTCCCGTCTAATCTTAATTCTTTGGACATTGATCACGTGTTCCTCGTTCCATCCTTCAAGAAGTTCTGTCTCAGTGAGTTCCAAGAGGTCCTCATCCGATATTACGGCACGGACTGTGTTCATTGACCGGTGCGAGTAATAGAGACTGGGACCTTACCCAATGCTACGAGGTTGGACAGCTTCCTATACTGTGTGTGGTCGCACAGCTCCAGCAGCAAGTCGCCGGAAGCCATTTTTGTGCCTTGTATCCTGGACTTATTGCTTCAGAGAGAGATTTTGCCACAAGGAACGGTGATAATGCACGAATGGTCTTTTCCGGGTCTTCACTATGCAGAACATGGAATTTGGGAAAGCTTTCTTTAGTTTTATAGAAAAAGTTGGATGCTCCTTCGGTGCGCCCCCTCTTCGGAAGGGGACGATCAGGAAGTGGAGGGTAGGCTGATCCCATAACACAGATGATGTATGTTCGGCAATGATGCCTCCCACCCACCACCAAGTCCAACAGGGGGGACGCATAACACAGATGATGTATGTTCGGCAATGATGCCTGCCACCCACCACCGAGCCCACCAGGGGGGACGCGACGACATGGCAAAGGAAATATGTGTACACGTCAGCAGTACATCATTGCCATAACCCAACATGAGTAACGCAGGTTGGTTATCTCACACAAGGTTAACCCTTGCCGCCAGGAAATCTAGATGTAAACTGAAGAGAGGAGAGGACAGGAAAGGTTCAAAGTGAGAGAGAAAGACGAAGATGAGGGGAGAGAGAGACAGGAAAAGGCGACTGCCGGTTTCCCCTGGGTGGGTCAGCCCAGGGGTGCCGTCTGCGTGAAGCTGGGGACAAAGGGGTGTGTTGCCTCTGCCGGGGGGGCCTTAAAGGTCCAAACACCCGGCGTCAGCTCAACCCCCAGGATTCCCTTTTCCTCGGAGACGGCAAAGCCACGCACGGCTAGGCGTGGGAGGGGGTCGAAACCCCCCTCGTTGGCTCGGGTCCGTGGTGACGCCACTCACCAAACGCCTGCTTGCGCAGACGCCCCTGTGGGGAGAGAGTGGGGGAAGGGGACGCGCATGCGCTGTGATGGTGTGGGACGCGGTAAGGTTAGTTAAGTTGGGTTTTGTGGCGCAAGAGCAACTAAGGCTATACTGCGCCAGACACATGGTGGAAAAACCTACAGTGAACTATACTATGACAATGACTGTGCTCGGCGCTGACAGATGGGATATTATGAATGGTGTGGAGTGGCTGTAGAGAAGCCTAAGAAAACTACCTGCGTAAACGCGTAAAATTATATACTCTGAAATTATGAACGTGATGCGTTAGGTGGTCAATGTATATGGTTGGTGCACAAGGTCATCTTGTTAAAACCGTGTAGGCGTTTACATGGTACTACTGCCCTGCCCGCGTCCTTGTAACCAAGGGCGGGGAGGCAAGTGCCTCATTTCAATTTTCTGCTGCAGCAATGGCCTCTCCGGAGAGGCCTGTGCTACAGTTCGCATTGGTTGAGTTTTGCTACTCTCATAGAAGTAGCATAGTTTGTCGTCATTAAAGTTTACTTGGCAGTTCTTTTTCGTGCAAAAAGCTGATCACATCAGCCAAGGGTATTAAAGCGTCATCACCAAAGAGTAACATTGGATGAAATGGAATGTTGAGTTTATAGGACATACGAAAATGCTTTTGCCTTAGCGGTTCAAAATGTGGACAAGCTATTAAAATGTGTATTGCTGTTAGTTGCTCGCGACATTTATGGCAGGTCGGTGGTTCTACATCTGCCAGTAGATAGTTGTGTGTGACGTGCGTATGGCCTATTCGAAGTCGGCACACAACTACTTCAATAAAGCGTTCTTGATGAGAACACGTCTTCCAGTCCCCAAGGAGAGGTTTAATTAGGTGAAGTTTGTTGTTATGTTGCGATTCCCATTCATGCTGCCAATGAGAGGTGATGGCCCGGCGAACTGCTTTAATCACATCCCTAGCAGGTAGACCGCTAGGTGGCGTCGAGGAGCGCGGACGTGAGAACGTCGGCTCCCGCTTTCCTAAATGTTTTCGGTCATTTTTCTGCTCCAAGATCAATTGACTTTGTGCTTCTTCGAACAAGCAAGCTCTACGCTTTCAGTGAAGACGCCATTTTTGGCGGTGAGTGAACTCTTCGACATCTTATTGGACTTTAAAGTTGCGAGGCGGCGAGCGGCCCCGCTAACCCTAACCACGCCTAGGGTTAGTGAGGAGTACGGCCGTTAGGGCTAACCAAGAGCACGGCCAGGCGCGGCAGCTGGTGGATCTTCCGAATACCCCGCAGCCGACAACCGGGCACTGAAAATGCCTTCCACCATTGCCGTGGAGGGAATGGAAGTAAGCGCGGAGATCTTCGACGGACCAGGATGGGCCACCGCCATGGGAAGCCGAAGACAGAAGATTCCGCCGAACGAGGAGCTGGCCGCTAGGACGGTCGAGCACAACACCCAACCGAAGGGCCCCAGGTGCCCCAAAAAGAGCCAATCGACACTACACCGGGTGGTAACCGCGTCCAGGCTACCCCGCCTACCCAAAGATCAGATCAGGGTAATCATCAGACCGAGAGGAGGATTGGACGTAGCCAGAGTCGACCTCGTTCTGCTGGCGAGACCCGTCAACATGGCCGCCAAGATCACGGACGACCAGGCACGGGAAGACACGATTTGCCCCAACAGGATGCAAAATATCATCGTCATTTCTACGCCGCACCAAAGTAATGCCGCAGCATACGTAAAGGTGCAGAAACTTCACACAAACCAAGGCGCGTTCGAAGTTGCCGCATACGTGGCAGCGCCCGACAATACATGCGAGGGCGTAATCAAGAACGTTCACCTCTCCTTCGACGATGCAACGCTCAAACGCCTGATTGTGCACTACCGAAATCCCACAGCCATCGAGGCAAGACGCATTAAAAAGACAAAAGTCGTCGCAATCCTCTTCGACGGTTTGCGCGTTCCGAGGTTCCCTGCTCGCTCTACAAGCGACAAGTCGACGTTTGCAGAACGTGCGGAGGCGTTGGTCATCGCGCCGATGTTTACCGGTACACAAACGCAACGAACCAGAAATGTCACAACTGCGGAGAAACGCTACAAGACGCCGAGCATCAATGCGAACCTAAATGCAAGCTGTGCAGTGGCAACCACCCCACCGGAGATCGCGAATGCAAAAGACGCTTCCACATTCCATACATAGTGAGGAGAAGAAGGAGACGCAGGAAACAAGAGCAGCAAGCACAACTACGTCAAGACGCGCCAGCATCCGTCACGTTCAAGGAGCCCGGCCAACAACAGGTGGCGGGGCGGGAGAATGACTCAAGCGGCCACAGCCATTCTCCATCCAGGGGGCGATCCCGATCCAGGGGGCGATCCCGATCCAGAGGGCGTTCCCGATCCAGAGGGCGTTCCCGATCCGGTGGCCGTTCTCGTTCCGGAGGGCGCCCCCCTGACCCGGTCGGGATCCAACAGCCGTCCGCCGTCTCGAGAGTGCTCCAGATCCCGATCAAGAACGAGACCAGCAGCCGCGCCCCAGCAGCAGCAACCGAACAACGGCTCCTGGGCCAGCAGGGTTGGAGGAGCATCACGAAGCACAAGCAGCAAGTCCACAGGTAAGGCACAGCCAGAGCATGCTCCCGATTCCCGCATACAAGCGCTCGAACACGAAAACAGGGCCCTCAGGAAGGAGCTTGAAGAGCTCCGGGCCTCATTAGCAAGGATAGAGAGCGGCCACGGAATCAGCCAGCCGAGCTCACCCACACCGCCAACACCCCGCATACAACCAACGATCCACAACACAAACAAACGCAAAGCCGTAGAAAGCGATAGCGATACGACGGAGGAGGTCGAGATGGTCCCGAGTGATAAAGAAGCCCCGCTGCTAAACAGAGAGTTTGCGCTAACTGCGCTAAACGACAAAATCGATACATTGGCAAACACGCTCGCCAACTTTATAGAAACCTTCAAGAATTACACTGAAAAAGCCGACCAGAGGTTCGCGAGCCTGGAGAAGATGGGAGCCGACCCCACGGCGGCGAAAACTCCTCAGAACCGAAACGCGGACAAGCCAATGGTTACGGCAAACCTCCCGAACATAATTTCTAGAGCCAAAGTCCGACCAGTCAAAGCACACAAGCTCGCGGAGGAAACGAACCGCGATGCACAGAAGCTACAGAACCAAAATGGCCACTGATCATAAGGACATCAAGATCTGGCAGTGGAATTGTAATTCACTTCAGAAACGCAAAGCACCACTCACACAACTATTGCTAGCATGTACAGAAAAGCCGCATATAATATTGCTACAAGAATGCGGAGAAAGCAAAGCTGCTAAGGGCATTGGCATTCAGGGGTACAGGGTAGCCAGGCCGACCCTGCACCCCGAGCAGAATAAGACGCGAGGAGTGGCTACCTTCGTACGGAAGGACATAATGTTCGCCGAAAGGGACACCCCCGCATACAAAAAAGGCCTGGAAACGGTCCTCGTGGAAATCCTACCACACAGGGCCGTTAAAAGAAGCATTTTTGTGCTCAACGTTTACAGTCCACCATCAGACAAGAAAAGAGATTTCAACAGACTGCTGACATCCGCGGTAAAAATGGCGGGCGAAAATCCGCTCATAGTAGCGGGCGATTTCAACGCCAGAAGCACCGAGTGGGGATACGTAAAAAGCGAAGGAAAAGGCACCAAGTTAGCGGAAAGCGCAAATGCGCTGGAGCTACAGCTCATAAACAACCTTGCCTTCCCATCAAGAAGAGGCAACTCGGTACAGCGGGACACAATGCCCGACCTAACCTTCACCAAGAACGTCAGAGCTACGTGGGACAACCTCTCCGAAGACCTAGGTAGCGACCACTATATCCTGGAAATCACCCTCAGCAACGAGGCCAAAGCGCCAAGAAAATTCAAAATCACGGACTGGGATCAGTTCCGTAAGATAAGGGAAGAGAAGGGCAGTACGGACATATCTTACGAAGCCCTCCTAAACGAGTTACAGATGGCAGCAAACGAGGCCACCAAAGAAGTCGAGACTGATGAACCCATCCAGGCCATGGACTCCCATCTTGCCAGCTTGCTGCAGAAAAAGCATGACCTAAAAGAAGCATGGCGAAAAAACAAGCTGAACAGACACTTACGAGCAAAAATCGCGGACCTTGGCCGCGAGATCCAATATCATGCCAAAAGGCTCTGCGCGCAGCAGTGGAACAACACATGTGACGAAGCAGATGGCAAAATGCGGAGAGGAAGCAAATGGGGGGCTATTCAAGCACCTTATGGCGGACAGCGACAAACCCACCAGAGGTGGCACCCAGCTGCAAGTTGAGCGATTAATGCACAAGCACGCCCAGGAAAGTGGTGGCTCCCAAGCTCTCCTCCAAATGTTAGCCGAAAAATACCTCCCACTTGAAAGCAAAGCAGTAGCCTGGGAAAACGAAAATCCCTCATATGGAGGTCGGCCGCAAGAAAAGCTAGATGAACCATTCAGCGAAGCTGAAATAAGGTACGCTCTACAGCAACTCAACGACAGATCGGCGCCAGGGCCAGACGGC
The DNA here is from genome assembly GCA_030522465.1 of Rhipicephalus appendiculatus. NCBI lineage: Eukaryota > Metazoa > Arthropoda > Arachnida > Ixodida > Ixodidae > Rhipicephalus > Rhipicephalus appendiculatus. The sequence goes on from JALIZH010012236.1 coordinate 99,390, forward strand.
ATCGACAATAAACTGCTACGGAATCTCGATAATAAAGCAATTGTAATTATAACTAAGAAGATAAATGAGGCATGGGAAACGGGTACCGTGCCACAAGAATGGCGTAGTGCCAAGGTTTCGCTCATCCCGAAACCTGGAAAGCCGCTGAGCATCGACAACTTAAGGCCCATATCGCTCACATCGTGCGTAGGAAAAGTAGCCGAGCACGCAATACTCAACCGCATCACGGACTACATTGAAAGCAATGAGCTCTTTCGACACAACATTATTGGCTTCCGCAGGGCACTGTCTACACAGGACGCCATGTTGATGTTAAGAGAGCACATAAGCTACGGACTCCAGCACACGCCCAAAGCCATATTAGCCCTGGACCTGGCCAAGGCCTTTGACACGGTGAAACACGAACACATACTGGGAGAAATCTCGCACATGAACTTGGGCGAGAAATTCTACAACTACACCAGAGCCTTTCTGGCGAACAGAACCGCCACCATACGCATAGGACAGCAATGCGGCAAACCCGAACGACTCGGAAATATCGGCACCCCGCAAGTCTCAGTGCTTTCGCCACTGATCTTCGATGTGGCGATGCACCGGTTGTCGGAGAAGCTCGGTCAAATCCCCTCCGTGCACCATGCCATATACGCGGACGATATTACCATATGGGTCCCAGGTGGCCACTCATACGGCACAATGGAAAGAATACTTCAACAAGCACTGACTACAACAGAAAAATTTCTTAAGCCAACTGGACTCGCACTCTCCCCCCACCAAATCTACACTAACGCTTTTTGACCCTCGACCAAATTCAGGCAAAGAGCAGCAGCAAGTACGGCTCCAAGCTCTGAACTACCAAACGATACCGCAAGTATACACAGTCAAGGTATTAGGGCTAATATTGAGCGCCAAGATGGGCCACAACACGGAGGCGCTCAAGTGTCTTGAAAAAAGCACAAATAACTTTGCAAGAGGCATTGCTAGAATCGCCAACAAGAGAGCAGGCCTCCTAGAAGACAACATAATGAAGGCGTATCACGCCTTTCTCGTTAGTCACGTAGCATACGCTTTCCCGTTTCTTAAACTAACCAAGGTCGAAATCAAAAAGGTCGACGCCATGCTCCGCAAGGGACTGAAAACGGCACTCGGCTTGCTTGCCCAATAACACAAGCAACGAGAAGCTCGAGCAACTCGGTCTCCACAACACGGCCGAAGAAATTTTTGAAGCTCAAAGAATAGCACAGATAACGCGCCTATCAACGACGCCGGCTGGCCATCTTATTCTCCGAGAAGCGGGCATATGCCCCATTTTTCAACCAGAGAAAAAGCCAAGCTTGCCAACGACGTGAGGAAACACATTAGAGTTGAGCAAATCCCCCGCAACGTTCACCCAACGTTCAACGAAGGCAGACGGAAGGACAGAGCGAGGGCGCTCATAAACAAGGCAAAAAAGCACAACACGCACGCGCTATTCGTAGATGCCGCCCGCTACTACGGCAGGCAGGCGTTTGCCATAGCGGTCGTTGACATTGACGGAAAGCTCATCAACGCGGCAACCGTTAAAACAAGCCATGCCCACGAAGCAGAGGAAATGGCGATCGCGCTAGGCCTGCAGAGCTGCCGAGCCCATTCCACAATACACACCGGCTCCAAGACTGCGACACGAACGTTCGCGGCTGGCCTAGTAGCTAGAAGCACCGCGAAACTCACCGCCAACGCCATACGAGAATACGAGAGGAAAGAAACGCTCACTGAAGAAGAAAAAGCTCACATCCATGTATCCTGGTTCCCAGCGCACATGGGCCAGATACCGGGACTCGACCACTGCAACCCCAACGAAGAGGTCAACCGCCTGGAGCGTGAACTCACACGCCGCGCCGCGGACAATGACCCCTCCAGAGGTGGGCGGTACGAGAACCTCAGTAGTCAGGACCAAGCACTCACATACCACGAGATCACTTCACGTTACCGGGGACAAAGACGCGCCTTCCCAGCGCCGCACTCAAAACTTAATAAAGCACAAGCACTAACGCTAAGAAGATTGCAAACGCGCACGTACATAACACCATCCACCATACACGGAATCGACCCCGACACACCACCCACATGCTCGCTTTGCGGCCATCCCTACTGTAACTTCGAGCACATGCTCTGGCTGTGCCCTACCCACAGCGCATCACACCTCAACACCCAAGAGGCTTGGCAGGAAGTCCTCACGAGCAGCGACTACAAACAGCAACTACAGGCGGTCCAGAGGGCCCGGGACATCGCTACAAGCCTTCGGCTGCCAGCGCCATCCTGGGCGGAGCCCCCCAGGCTGACTTAGGGGTCCTAATGGTCCCTACTCGGCCTGCTCAGGATATTTTGAATAAAGTCAATCTCTCTCTCTCTCCCTAGCAGGTATGTTGTTCTTGGAAACACGCAGCGCTTTTGCCGTTGCTGCCATTTGGTCCGCCCTTTCGTTACCTGGGATCCCAACATGACTCGGGACCTAACAGAAGTGTATGGTGCGGTCTTCGGTTAGGTGGGATAAGCTGTTTAGTATATCACCTATAAAGGGCTCATACTGTGATTTCGAATTGAGGGCTTTAAGCGCACTTAAGGAGTCGGTAAAAATTACTGCTTTTTATGTTTTGATATTATGATGTTTCTGACTGCCATCCATAAGGCATAGCACTCAGCGGTGTAGACAGAGACAAACTCTGGAAGTCTTACTACTTCCTCACATATTTCTCCTACCACGCTGCTTCCCACATACGTAGACGTCTTCGAGCCGTCAGTATAAAATTCCTCGTAAGTTCGGCACGTTCCTTCTAGCGCACGGAATTCCTGCAGTATATGTTCGCGTGGCATGTGCTGTTTTTTTATATGTGTCAGTGAAAAATCGAGAAATTTAGAGAAGTCACTCCAGGGAGCCAATCTGGTTGTCCTTCTGGCAATGGAGAGTGCTTCGTTAGGGACATTTAGGGCGCGAAGTTTTTCTTCAAATCTATGTATTAGTGGCTTAATGGAATTCGGCTTATTCGTGTAGTGTGGTCGTTGTTCAGAGCGTGTGACAATGGCGTAGCATATATGGTCTGGTGAAGCACGAACTCTTAGGACATATGCTAACATCAGTTGTGTTCTATTGTATTCCAGGGACGGTTCGTTACTTTCTGAGTATAAGCTGGGAATAGGCGAGGTCCGGAAGGCACCTGTTGCTAGGCGTAGGCCTTTGTTATGGACAGGATCAAGGCGCTTAAGGTACGAGCCTCTTGCCGAACCATAGATTATACTACCGTAGTCTAGTTTACTACGTACCAACGAGCGATAGATCTGTAGGAGGCATTTACGGTCGGAACCCCAACGCTTCCGGGACAAGACTTTGAGAACATTGAGGGCCTTATTGGCTTTAACCTTCACATTATTAATGTGTGAGAGAAAGCTAAGCTTCTTATCATATATGACCCCCCAAGAACTTCTGTTCCTGTTTTACTGGCAGTGATGTTTCGTTTAGTTTAAGTATGGGGTCTGACTGCAAGCCTCGCTTTTTAGAGAACGCCACGGCAACAGTCTTTTCCTCTGAGAACCGAAAGCAAGCCGTTTTTGTTGGCCCATTGGGTTAGCTTGTTTAGTGAAATTTGAATGTGCCGTTCACGCGTCGCCATGTTGGATGACCGGCATGCTATTTGGAGAACATCCACGTAAAGTGAGTGCATAAGCGTGGGTGGTATGACCTGGTTCACCGAGTTCATTTTGATGACAAAGATGCTTGTGCTTAAGATACAGCCCTGAGGTACACCGTTTTCCTGAGTAAATGGACGCGAAAGTGTTGAGCCTAGACGAACCCGAAAGGTTCGGTCTGATAAGAAGTCGGACAAGCAGTTGAGCATCCTTCCGCGGATTCCGAGATCCGCCAGGTCTCGTAAGATACCGAACTTCCACGTTGTATCATATGCCTTTTCAAGATCGAAAAATACTGCTAAGCAGTGCTGTTTGCACAAGAAAGCTTCTCGTACTATGTGTTCAAGGCGAACAAGGTGATCAGTAGTCGAACATCCTTTCTTATAACCAGACTGGTGGACATTTATCAAGTTATCGGTTTGGAGGATGTACGTTAGCCTAATATTAATGATGCTCTCGTACGATTTCCCTATAGGGTGTGTTCAGATAAGAACGTCGGTGCATGTCCGCCGACCCCCTTTAATTTCGCCGAAAAAAATATATTTTGTTTTCCGAGTCCCCAGGACCACGAAACCACTTTTGGTTTCGCGAAAAAAATTTTCACCTTCTTTAAAAAAATTCACAAGTCTCCACTGAGCCGCCACCGCCTCTTCAGAATTTCGCGAAAATGGGATTTCGATGAGACGTTACAAGAACACTATTGTAGCTGTAGGTCTGAAACATTTTATCCACATACTACGGATACTTTGGGTTGACAAAAAATTATTACTTTGCAGTTTTGATGTTGTTCTGTTAAGAAAAAAAATCGCGAAATTGGCACAAAACTCAATAAGGCTCAAATTTAAGATTTTTTTCCTCCTCGACTGTAAACTCCACACTTCCCAAAGTTTCTAAAAACATTGCCACATGTCGAATGAACAAGTGTACTGAACGAAATACCTGAGAGTGGCTTCAAACGTTAACCATAAATGTTCAACTGAGGACATGTCTCTCAAAATGCAATATTTTGGAGGTCATTAAAAAAAACACCATCTTCGATTTTCTTTAAACTCTCCAGAATTAAAGCCAAGCAAGTGTTCTAACTTAATCTGTAAAAACATGTTGCATTATTTTTGTGAGGTCGGAACTACGAAGCACGAAAGTGGCCAAATTGACGTATACTGAGTAACCAGAACATTGAGCGAGCATGGAGCAATAGTTGCCATTATCGTTATTTTTAGGTCGTGAATGTCTTCTGTGGATTGAAGGATTGTCAGAAATAAAACGGGAACAGTTGGTTTTGAAGAGGAAATTATTACTACATTTTTTACGCAAATCATAAAAACTTCTACTCGGGTCCCAGCCACTGAGCATGCCGCGATAATGAGTCGCACTCTTCGCAGGAATCGCTTTCAAAATTTTTCGCGCATGTGAGTCGCGTACGCCTCATAAAGGAGGTGGGTGGAGAGGATCCATCCGCTGGATATTTATAGCTTCCCATGGCACGTCGGTAATGTGATAACGCAGACGGTGCGAGTCGGCACAAGCGGTGCTCCTGCAGCACGACTGCGCTCGCCCGCTCCCTAAAAAAAGAACATAAACAAGAAACAGCTGAACTCTCTTAAGCAAGGTCGAAGTAATAAGAGAACGTCGGCTTTCTCTTCCGCTCGTCGTCGACAACCCGGCAGTCCTCTGCTGGTCAACGAACGTGTGTACGCGTGCGCGTATTACACTCCCCTGATATTGATGGCCACGTTGTGGAGCTCAGAGCGAGCGTTTTGCGCTGACTACCGAAAGAGGCATACGAAGAAGATTGCCTACAAGTGGAACTTTCGATGTGTGAAAGATTTGAATGTCGCCTTACTAAGGAAGCGCATGCCAGAAAAAGTCTCATCCATCATAGAAACCGACATTTTGTGCCAGAACTGTTTCAACCGCTTCAAACAGATCGCCGCAGAGTCTCCACATGCATCTCTGTCTAACGAAGATTTTGTTCCCGAACAAATTGCTGTCGAAGAGCTAAACGTACTCGTTAAGACAACCGACGTGACACCCCTGAAAATTCCGGCGAAAGTGAAAGCACATTGCCGAGTGTCTTACGCCAAGCGTACGAAAGCGGAGATCGAGGGCGCTATCTCCAGGACAATTTCTGCTCTCCTTACAGTAGCGTACGGCACTGCAGAGGAACCTGGTCCTTCAGCGGAAACCTGCAACACGTGTCGCGAGTGGCTGCGCAACCTAAAGCACACGTTCGATACCTGCGAATCATACCATGACAGCTGCCGCCTCCTGACATTGCTCCCTGTGAACCTTTCTCATCAACAGATTCAAGAAATGATTCCGTCCGCAACTCTGCACCTCATTCAGAAATCCAGAAAGTAGACACCCGTGGGATGTGGTCAAATCCGGACCTCTACACCAGATCGAAGATGAAGCCAGAAAACATACAGGCAGCAATGAAATACTATACTGACGATGAGCTCACCTCCACCCAACAAAGCCCAGACAAGAAAGATTTCATTGCAATTAGTTTTAAATAACAAAAAAGAGTACGTTTCAAAACGGCTGATGACAAGGTCCATTCGGGAAACATTTCGTGTACTTAACGCGGGGCACCCTGACACAGGGATCGCGCTCACAAAGTTCTCCTCATTGAGGCCGAAATGGGTTGTGTGCACAAGGTTGCTCCACAAGGAGCAAGAAACACACAACTGCTTCAGTGACGTTTCTGACTGTCTCACTTGTCTGAATATGAATTGTGACTATGACTCCCTGTGTATACAATAGGGGTAAATTACCAATTCCTTCCGAGAGGTCGACTTGACTACATTTCCAGAAATCTTGCGGTTAGTCCTTACGCCAGGACCAAAACTGCGACGCGTGCACGCACGCAAATGAAGAAATTTGCACTTTAAGGCGACTCTTTGATTTTATCTATCAAGCTGTTGTTCCTCGAGCACAACAGAATACATTCACGACCTAAAAATAACGATAATGGCAACCGTTGCTCCATGCTCGCTCAATGTTGTGGTTACTCAGTATACGTCAATTTGGCCACTTTCGTGCTTCGTAGTTCCGACCTCACAAAAATAATGCAACATGTTTTTACAGATTAAGTTAGAACACGTGCTTGGCTTTAATTCTGGAGAGTTTAAAGAAAATCGAAGATGGTGTTTTTTTTTTTTAAATGACCTTCAAAATATTGCATTTTGAGAGACATGTCCTCAGTTGAACATTTATGGTTAACGTTTGAAGCCACTCTCAGGTATTTCGTTCAGTACACTTGTTCATTAGAAATTTGGCAATGTTTTTAGAAACTTTGGGAAGTGTGGAGTTTACACTCGATGAGGAAAAAAATCTTAAATTTGAGCCTTATTGAGTTTTGCGCCAATTTCGCGATTTTTTTTCCTAACAGAACAATATCAAAACTGCAAAGTAATAATTTTTTGTCAACCCAAAGTATCCGTAGTATGTGGATAAAATGTTTCAGACCTACAGCTACAATAGTGTTCTTGTAACGTCTCATCGAAATCCCATTTTCGCGAAATTCTGAAGAGGCGGCGGCGGCTCAGTGGAGACGTGAATTTTTTTTAAAGAAGGTGAAATTTTTTTTCGCGAAACCAAAAGTGGTTTCGTGGTCCTGGGGACTCGGAACACAAAATATATTTTTTTCGGCGAAATTTAAGGGGGTCGGCGGACATGCACCGACGTTCTTATCTGAACACACCCTATAGAACTTGTGAGTGCTATGGGCCTGTAGCTGGTTGGTAATATAGGGTCTTTTCCGGCTTTCAGAAATGGAATTATGATGGCTTTTTTCCACTCTGTTGGCATTCTGCCGGTTATCCAGATAACGTTAAAGTGCGGCAATGTCTTCACCGCTTCCTGGGACAAATGGGCGAGCATTTGGTAATGTATTTGGTCTGGACCAGGTCCTGTTTTTTTTACCTTGAGAAAGCACTACGTTGATTTCCTGCAGAGTTAAGGGGGCGTTGTATGATCTGTCCTGATAACCTGTAGTTGGAAGCTTTTGTTTTTCTGTAGACTGTTTATGTTTTAGTAAGGCTGACGAATAGTTTGTTGAGCTCGAAATAGTACAAAAGTGTTGCGCTAGTAGGTCTGCCTGTTCGTCTAAGGTTTTCTGGATGCCAGAAGTTGATAGAATGGGGATGGTATATGAACTGTAGTTGCCGTTAAACTTGCGCACCTGATCCCACATTTTTTTAGATGTGATGGAACTGTTAATTGATGAAATGTACTTTTTCCACGAGAGTTTTTCGGCCTGTCTGCGGATAAATCTTGCCTTTGCCCTTGTCTTTTTAAATGCTAAGAGGTTCTCTCCTGTAGGATATCTAAGGAAAATGCCCCAGGCCTTGTTTTGCATTTTTTTAGCTTGTGTGCACTCCTTTGTCCACCAAGGTTTAAGCTTTTTGTTTAGAACACCGGAGGATTGAGGTATATTTTGTGCAGCTGCCGCGAGTATGCAGGCAGTGATTGTCTCGTTGATTTCTTCAATGCTTAAACTATCAAGCACCTCTTTTTCTAGGGCGGCTTTTTCAGTGAACAGTGCCCAGTCTGCCAGATGTAGTTTCCAACGAGGTGGCCGAGATGGAGTAGTAGGGAGGGTTCGTGTTAATTTTATGATAGCGGCCATGTGGTCAGTGCCGTAAACATTATCTATTACGCTCCACTTAAAGTCACAAAATAGCGACGGTGAGCACAGCGCTAGATCTAAGCAGCTCGTAGCTCCTGTGCTTGGGGAGCAATAGGTGGCGCTACCAGTATATAAAAGACATACGTCGTTGCTCAGGATAAAATCTTCGAGGATTTGTCCTCTGATGTCGGTTGTACTGCTTCCCCAAAGCGTTCCGTGCGCGTTAAAATCCCCAGCTATAACGAACGGTTCAGGCAGTTGGTCCAAAATGTGTTCTAAATCCTTAGTGGTAAAATGCGTATGTGGAGGAATATAGAGGGAACATATTTTGACAGTTTTATGAGCTAAAATGGTGACGGCCACGGCCTCTATGTGACTGTTGACGGCTATCTCTCTCGCTGCGATGCCGGTTTTGACAACGATAGCCACACCGCCAGACAACCGGCTAGCGTGAACGCGGGCGCGGCGTACTACAGTAAAACCTTTAAGAATGTTTGTGTGTCTTTCTCCCAGATTGGTTTCCTGTAAGCACATGGCCTTTGGAGAGAAACTCCTTAACAAATCTCTTATATCAGCTATGTTATGAATGAGTCCTCTACAATTCCAATGGAGAATAAAAGCCATTTTAGAAACGGAAATTGAGAGGAAAAAAGCAGTTAGAAAGGTGATAATAGCGATAAAAACCTTTGAGGTGACATGCCCGTAAAGGCACTTGTGAGAACAAAAGGAACCATAACCTAAAAGGTTATGGAAGAGGAAATTCGTTTATTTTACAGGGCCTTTTCGAGGCCCTGTAATTGGTGTTTTGTCCTTTTTGGAGCGGTCGAAAGAAACTCGCCGCTCCTTCGGCGCTACCTGCGCCGTTTGATTAGCGGTTGTGTCCATAGCTTCAGGAGAAGCGTTGGACAGTCGCTCTGACGAGCGATCCGTGGGCTTTCTAAGCTTCGGCTCCAGGAGACGAAGCCTTCGAACCGACTACACCGGACGTCGACGGGGCTCCCGCAGTATGCCCGCTGCCAGTGCATGGCGATGCCTCCGGTGGGGCCGTGTTGACTGGGCGCAGGGCAGCTTTGGCTGCTCCCGCCGTGGGGGCAAGTGACGGTCGCTCCAGCACGCTGTGCGTAGCTTGGGCGGCCGCCTGGTGCCATCGTGGTGCAGCCCCCTGTTGCACCGCTTCGGCAAATGATTTTCTTGGATAGTAGGGAGAAACACGAAGCCTTGTTTCGCGAAAACTAATGTTGTGTTTCACTTTTACGGTGATAATCTCTTTTTCTTTTTTCCATGCTGTGCAGGATCTGGAATACGCCGCGTGTTCCCCATCGCAGTTTGCGCAGTGGGGTTCGGCCTTGCAGTCATCGTCTGTGGAGTGTCCCGTCGCACCACACCGTGCACAAGTAAGCTGCCCGCGGCAACTCTGAGAAGCGTGCCCGAATCTTTGGCACTTGAAGCAGCGCGGCGGATTAGGGATGTAGGGTCTCACCGGCAGTTTCAGGTAGCCGGTCGCTATTAACGCGATAGCGTTAAAGAGCTCGTTTCGCAGAAAGTCCGGCGTCGGCGTCGGTGTCGGCGTCGTTGGTTGTGAGCGAAAAATCATCTTGTCCGTGACCGAAAAATCGAGAAAGATGCAAATAAACTAAATAATAAAATTTTTCGGGTCCGAGTGAGGATCGAACCCGGGTAGTCTGCGTGGCAAGCAGGTGTTCTACCACACAGCCTTGCCTCTGGTTGGAAATACTGTGAAAATAACTTCCTCTGCTTGGAAATGCAGTGAAAATAACTTGCATGCTTCGCAAACGCAAGCGTCCTTTATATAGGCGTCGCAATATACCGTAATATCCCAGGAATATTGCGTGGTACAAGCGTACATTGCCATCGGGCGTCAGAATATGTGACTATCATAACGATTTCATAGTTTAAAGCCAGCCACCCATTGCAAACGGCACACACCTTATTGCGCGTATTCCCTTAACACCACGTAGTGGGTGCATTGCAAGTTCGAAAACATTTCCCACATTTGCCGCGCATAATTGCTCCTGGTTTAAAGCATACTACCCATTACATAGTATGCAATAAGTGATTGAAGTAGACACTAGGGACGGGATATCGCTATCGCGTCCAACTCTTAAAGGCGAAGCTTAAGGGTCCCACAATTTTTTTTTCATCTGGAAGTGTGGAGCACCCGAAGGTCACGATTATGTGCTTTGTGGGGATTTCTTTGCTTTCTCTTCTGATTACGATACGCTGTACGTGCACGAGCTTTTCATCCTTCCAGCCTGCCAAAAGTTCATCATCAGTTAGGTCTATCAGGTCATCGTCTGACACAACACCTTTGACGGTGTTCATCGTTCGGTGAGCAGAGATTGTTACGGGCTTGTCCCCAAATGCTACTATGTTTGCTAGTTTCTCAAACTGTGTCTTGTCTTTAACTTCTACAAGGAGGTCCCCACTTGCCATCTTGGTGGCCTTGTAGCCACTCCTGATGGTCTCAGTGAGGCACCTGGACACAAGGAATGGAGAGATGTTGCGGGCTTTTTTGTCTGGGTTATCGCAATGAATGACGTGGTACTTAGGGAAGTGGTCTTGTTTTTTCAAAAGCGGTTGTGCGTTTGCATCGGTGCGCCACCTTTTAAGGGGGGCGATCAGTGGAAAAGGGGTTTCGTGATCCCATAGAAAATACTAGGTTGTTCGGTAATGGCGCCTAGCACCCACCACGGAGCCCAACAGGGGGGACGTGGCAGAACATGTAACCAAGTCTGCACAACGCCAGTAGTACGCCACTGCTATAACCTAATATATCTACCCAAGGTTGGATATTTACACCAGGTTAACCCTTGCCGCCGAGAAACGTGGAAGTAAAATGAAGGGAGGAGAAAACAGGAAAGATTAAAAGTGAGAGAGAAAGACGAAGATGTGGGAGGAGAGAGACAGGAAAAGGCGACTGCCGATTTCCCCTGGGTGGGTCATCCCAGGGGTGCCGTCTACGTGAAGCTGGGGACAAAGGGGTGTGTTGCCTCTTCCGGGGGGGGGGCCTTATAGGTCCAATCACCCGGCGTCAGCTCAACCCCCCAGGATCCCCTTTTCCCCGGACACGGCTACGCCACGCACGGCTAGGCGTGGGAGAGAGTCGAAACCCCCCGTTAGCTCGGGTCCGTGGTGTCGCCACGCACCAAACGCCTGCTTGCGCAGACGCCCCTGCGGGGGGGACGCGGTAAGGAGGGACGGACAGCATGTTCGCAGTCCTTGAGCTTGAACGCTCTCTAGCGTGTTCACACAGCTAGGTCTCATGTTTGAGAGCACCGGCATGCTGCATCGTATGTATCCCACAAATAGAGCATTTTACAATTGAAGTAGTGACGATTCTGATGGGCCCCATCTTGGTCCTGCCACACTGTGAAGAACGAGAACAAAGTTATTCAATTTTGGTTTAAAAACTGCGACTTGTCTCGACCACGATAGATCCCTGTCTATGATAACCCTAAGAAACTTGTGGTGCGTTACAGCAGGTATCGCTGTTCCATTAATAAATATCGGGTATCTTGACATATGCTTGCGCTTGAATGCAAGCAACGCATATTTGTCAACGCACCCTGACGTCGTAGATAGTTGGCTGTGATCGTAACTGCACGTTGTAGTCGAGCACGCAGTTGCGGACGAGTAGTGCTGGATGCCCACATGCATACGTCATCTGCATGTGCGCTGATCTTTACCGTGCCCGGAAGTTCTGCTGCTAGTCCAATCATGGTAACGCTCAATAGAATCGGGCTTAGACTCCCCCTTGGGGAACACCACGGTGAATTTTATATCGATCGGTGTCTCCGTCGCATGTCGTCATGTAAATGGTACGGTCACTGAGATTACTAACGATCCAGGCTTACAGACGTCCACCGATGTCTAAATCTTCCAGTGCGTCAAGGATCGCATAATGCAGCACATTATCGTAGGCGCCCTTAATGTCTAGGAAGACGGCTGCCACTAGTCTGCGTCGGCTTCTTTCCTCTTCAACGCTGGCGATCAAGTAGACCACACCGTCAATGGCAGATCGTCCTCTTCTGAAGCCATTCATAAATGCAGGAAAAGAGTTATTGCACTTTAGAGGTCACTCTAATCTTGAGCGTACCATCCTTTCCATCACTTTCCCGACGAAGCTGGCTAATGCGATTGGCCTGTAGGAAGAAATGGCATGCGGAACACTTGCCCGGTTTAATCAACGCAATAACGCGACTGCATTTCCAGTCAGCTGGGACTTTTCCCGACTTCCACGTGGTGTTATAGTGAGACAACAGGATATGTCGTGCTGCTGTACCAAGATGGCGGAGCGCAGCATACGCGATTCCGTCAGGTCCATGTGCCGATGAGCGTCGGGAGGCACAAATCGCAGCGTCAAGCTCATGCATTGTAAAACATACATCAAGGCGCTCATCAGACGATGGGGGGCGCATTGGTGAAAAGAGGCTCATTGGTGGTAAGAGCATCAGTGCTGGCCACGCTGAGGCTACAATAGTCACTCGCTACCTCAACTTCTCTCCGACCTTGATGTAGAGCCACAGCTCGAAATGGTTGACATTGTTGTGGAGTTGTCTGCAGACTTCGTACCACCCGCCAGATCTTAGATACGGATTGCCTAGGGTCAAGACTCTCCAGTATTGTCGAGGTATTTCGCAACGTCGGTCTACAGCTGAACTCCTCCAAATGCCGTTTCGGCCGACGCGAAATAACTGTTCTTGACCGCTGGTGTCCAGCCCGATCCCGAAAAAATTCGCGCAGTGACAAAATTTCCCGTACCCTCTTCTGCTAAAGATATAAGGAGCTTCCTGGGTTTGTGCTCCTATTTCCGCCGCTTCAACCGGAATTTTGCCGATATTGCGTGTCCACTCATAGAGCTACTAAAAAAAGACGTCACCTTTACTTGGAATTCGCCTCAAAGTGCTGCATTTTCGGCGTTCATTCCTGCCCTCACAACTTCGCCAATATTAGCCCCCTTTGATCAGACCGCACCGACAGAAGTTCACACAGACGCCAGTGGCCACGCGATTGGTGCTGTTTTAGCTCAACGTCAACATGGACGTGACTTCGTCATCGCCTACGCCAGCCGCCTTTTGTCCACTGCAGAGAACTCTTCAATCACCGAAAGAGAGTGGGTTGCTCTTGTTTGGGCTGTTGCTAAATTTCGCCCGTACCTGTTCGGCCGCAGGTTTACTGTTGTAATTGACCATCATGCGCGTTGTTGGCTTTCTTCGCTCAAGGACCCCACGGGCCGCCTCGGCCGTTGGTCTCTCCGCCTCCACGAATACACCTTCTCGGTCGTATACAAATCCGGACACCTCCATCAGGACGCCGACTGTCTGTCACGTTATCCAGTGGATCCGCCAGACGCCGCAGAGGGAGCTACTGCGGCTTGCGTCTTATCAATATGAGACTTTCTCGATATAGCTTATGAGCAACGCCGGGACTCGGCTTTACGTCCCATCATAGAAAGTCTGAGTTCCGCGACGCCAAGCACTTCCCTGAACTTGTACTTCCTCCACGACGGGGTTCTCTACCGCCACAACATGCGCCCCTACGGCCCTGACCGCCTTCTCGTGGAGCCTTGCCACTTGCGGGTAGATGTTCCCCGAGAGCTTCACGATGAAGCTACCGCCGGTCACCTGGGAGTCACACGCACTTATGATCGCTGTTCGATGCCGTTTTTTCTGACCACGCCTCTATCACTCTGTGCAAAAGTACGTCGGCAGCTGCGACCTCTGTCAACGTCGAAAACGACCAACCTCGCTTCCAGCAGGCCTCCTTCACCCTATTGAGATCCCTGCCGAACCATTCTACCGCGAAGGGCTCGACCTTCTCGGGCCATTTCCCACTTCTGCATCCGGGAACAAGTGGGTTGCCGTAGCGACCGACTACGCGACACGTTACGCGATCACCCGCGCTCTTCCAACCAGCTTCGCTACCGATGTCGCCGACTTTCTACTGCATGACATCTTGCATTACGGTGCTCCTCGCCAGCTCGTCGCCGACCAAGGCCGATAATTCTTATCCCGCGTAATCCAGGATATCGTTCCTTCCTGTTGTACAAACCATAAATTCACAACGCCATCCCATCCACAAACTAATGGACTTACGGAGCGCCTGAACCGCACTATCACCGACATGTTGTCGATGTATGTTTCTTCAGAGCACCGCGACTGGGACGCAACGTTACCCTACGTCACATTCGCTTATAACTCCTCCAGGCACGACACCACAGGCTATTCCCCGTTCTATCTCCTTTTGGGCGTGAACCATCTCTGCCCCTTGACACACTGCTTCCCGCTGATTCAACCTCACCTGTCAAATACGTTCGCGACGCCATAGCGCGAGCCGAGACAGCACGAAAGATCGCCCGAGAACGGCTTATTGTATCTCAGGCCTCTCAGGGAGACCTGTACAATCGCCGCCACCGGGACGTTTTGTATGCACCCGGTTCACTAGTCCTTTGTGGAGCCCATGTCGTCGCATCGGCCTCTCCGAAAAGTTGTTGTTTCGCTATGATGGACCATACAAAGTCCTACGCCAGGTCAGTGATCTCACGAGATCCAGTGAGTCATCGACTCAGTGGGACTCAACGCCACCACCATCCACTGTTGTGCACGTCGTAAGACCAAAGCCCTGTGTCCCTTCTAACTCTCCACTTCCGTGACAAGCGCTGTGTCGGCGCTTTTAAGCCGCGGGGTAGTGTCACCAGGCAGTAGTGGGTTTAGGGCTTCAGGCTGTAGAGGGTCCCGGTCTGGGAAAGACAACTACGAAGTGTGAAGAGACAGGCTTCAGCCCGCCATTGTGTCAGCCATTGTCTCCACCTGTAAGCATCTCTAAATATACGTTTTCTTGTAACAATATAAACACGCACTCATGAACATACATTAGGGCGTGTGGTGTAGTTGAACCTCCCCTCCAAAAAAATTTGGCTACCGCCCCTGGTTCATGGTAATGTGGATTTTCACTGATGAGGTGTTCGCGATCTTCTTTCCACAGCTCTGCGACAGCACACCTGCCGTTGGGCTTTCGGCTGGTCATTCAAAAGTGACCCAGGGGCTTGCCTGAAGACTATTCAATAACTTCCTCAGCGCCTATCATTTCCAGCATTAAGAAAGATTGCGAAATGTGCGAAGTCCTTTGATGTTCTACCTTAGTGACGTGCATACACAAAAATATTCCATGACGTTATTGCTGTGATCGGCAAAGTCCCGCGGATGAATCTGTTCTTGCAGCGTCCATCTGAAATGGGTGTCGACTGCAGTCAGCCCATGGAAGTTCCCTGCTGCAGATGCCTTGACTCTTCAGAATGGTTGACCGATGGATCCTATCAACATACTTGGGTCATGGCTGCTCACCAACGTGCACGTGTGTTTGGTCATCAACCAAGAACCTGTTTTCCAATTGCACCAATCGTAAAAAACAACCGGCTTTGAAGCGATGTCGTGGGAGATCACCGGAACGACAATTGCTTATGCGAGGTAAAAACTGGTGCCGTGTTGGCTGCCTAGCGGCACTTCAAATACATTGTAGAGTTCAGTCCCAGAAGGATATATGCTGTGCCGTGTTCACTGTGAAAGTGCACTTCTACTTCGTGGAGCTCATTTTCATGTAGATATGCACTGCCAAATGTGTCAAACACTATCCTTGTCTCTGCTACAACCCTAGGGCTCAACTTCATTGCGAATTCCTCTTTGATGATGGAGCTTTGGCTTTCACTATCTAAAATGCCTCTGGCACAGTGGTGCTAAGCACAAAAATTCTGCAGATATACTTTACTGTCCTTGCTGTTCACTCTCTGCTAGCTACACGATAACTCTCTGGAGCTTGACATCAATGTTTCTGGGTAAACAAACACCGCTCTGTAACTTCCCGATGCCTCCAAGTTGACATGCGAAATCTGATATGACGTATCGCACAAGATTCTTGCATGTCGTCCATGGCAAGAGGAGCATGTCAGCTGAGCTTACAGGCTCATGCCTGATGACCTCTGGACGTGCAGCAAAAGCGTCTGTTGTCTCTTGAGAGCTTATTCTTCCTTTCAGCAAGCAAGGGGTACGTTGCTGTCACAAGCATGTGCACCATGCTTCTTTGTGCGGCAGAAGAAACAGTCCACTTTCTTTACAAATGCATTGTGCAAAACGGGAGCAGTGGCACCTCTTACTGTCGTTTCAGCTCGCTGACAATGTTTGTCATGGCGTTATGCGCTGCTTACGACTTTTCAACTCAACACAAATGAATGCATGTTGTTCCTTCGGCTTGGCAGCTGAGGATGTCACTGCTGAATCTCATTGAGATACAAATACAGAGTCATATGTCTGATGAGTCCCTCCTCAATGCTTATTTCGCTGCTCTCTAGGAAATGCAAGAACTGTGTTCTATGGTGCGGCCTTTGGCAGTATCTCGATGAGCGTTGCCGAGAAACTTATCGTAGGGATATTCAGAGGATTCGGACAATGAATGTGCTGTTACATAGCATCATAAAGTCATCTCAGGCCAGAACTTTATTTAGCGTGGCGAACGTTCCCTGGAGCAACTAGGTGATGCTGCTTCCTTCTCTCATAAAAACATTTATCACAAGACTTGCATGTTCGCGATCGTGAAATTGCTACTACGGCTTCTCCAGCAAAACATTGTCGCAAGAAAGACAACTTCATTTGTTGACGAGTAGGCATTACTTACATGAACTGTGTGCTCGAACTACTCTTACAATCCAGTCCACTTGAGCTTCCGAAGACTCGGTCAAGAAAAACGATGTGCTAAGGCAGCGTCACCAATGATAATGGGCTGCATAGATGGTGTTCACGGTGAAATACTATGAGCTCTCCTGGCCCATTGCAAGGCCCCAATTCGACAAGTCATTTCGGCAAGCATGCTGATTGGGTAGATGTGGTATTCGGCAGCATTGGTTCCACTTTTAACTCATCCTCCGTTATGTGATCCTTGATCTTATCGTCAACTTTTGAGAGACTGTACTTACTTGAAAAAAGACTGTCATGCATACCTATAAGCTTGGTGATGTCAGTATCCGGTACATTCATAAGAGACCCGGCTTCCTGAATGACATACAAAAGGAGTCGTCCGTGTCTGCATTTCACCTAAATAATATGAATCTGGAGCAGCACTGACTTGGTTGTAGTTCTAGTCAGTGGAGTCAAACCAGACAAACCAGGCTGTATAGTTCATCTGGGTGCAGCACTCTTTGGGGCGGCACCTGACAACGAGCGAAGGAAATTCTGTGTTGGCACTTTTACGTGAGATTCCAAGAGAGAATATATGAAATCGGACTGTGTTTTTGCACACTCCGCATCGGTAGTAACAGCATGCATTGCAGAACCAATCTCATTTCTCATAAGTAGGACTATTGGCTATGCATGTTGCGATGCTTTGTACTCTGCTGTAGCACAGTGGGTAAAAGGGATTGCACAGCTGTGGGGATCCTGACGCCGATGGAATGGCGAGTGCAGTTCTGATCGTCGTGCTCATGTTTTGAGGTACTGTGATCGAGTGATGGGTTTGCAGCGGCGACTGTTGTTCGACTTCCTGATGCAGTTGAACCTGAATTTTAAAAACCAAGAAAATAATGTTGCCCTTGTGCATTCTTGCTTCAGAAGTCGTGGACTCAAATGAGGCATTGGCATCTGGGTGCTCTCCTCTTTCTTCTTTTGCGGTGTCTTCCAACACACACACCTAATTAGGACTTGATCAAGTGGCGAAAGAAGGAACGTGCCTTTATAAGCACTGAATTCATTTGTCGTCAGAACATCGAACAGCCGCTCTTATTGTCAGACAAAATGTTTAGAACATCATCACGCATGGTGCTTGACGTGCTTCTTCGCAGAGCAGTGGAAGAAGGGGACTGCCAAAGCAAGCCATTTCTAAAGCATCTTGTGAACTAGTGAGCGTGGTTGATACACCACGCTCACTAGGTCAAGTGAGAAACAGGCGGCAAGTTCCCCTTTTGGTGCCGCACAAGCCTTGCGTGCAAAGTCAATTACGTCTTATCATGATGACTTCTTGTGTTTCCGTTTCGATCTCTCTATCGCAGCTAGAGAAAGCTTGCCCAGGTCTCCCGAAGGACGTTTTCAATAAAAGGAAAAATGGTATTGTTAGTGGTGGCTTATTTATTGGTGTTCTTGAAAAAGTAGACTATAGTGCCAGAAGCAAAGGTGGGTTATCTATCGGGAGTGCGACTTCTCTGGGGATTTTATGGTAAGCTGCTCCAATAAACACATTTCAAAATTATCATGTGTCTCTACATAATTGCACTGCTGCGCTCCTAATATTCATCACATCTTGCTATATTGACAACCTGGTGTTAACCTTGTTTGCCTGCAGCATATTTGTTCTGCAGTTAGAGATGAAACTGTAGCAGACATTGAAATTATGTGACTATGCATTAGCAAAACGATGCCACATTTTCCAGGCGCTACTTGTGATCAGGCACATGCATTTTACTAAATGAAAAGCTGCAATTTCCATGACAAGTTAAAGCGTAGCACATATTACTGATCTGATGTTGCATATATAAGGTGTATGGTTTTTAACACTGGTTACAATTCTCATCAGCTCAGTGGAAATCTGAAAGGCTATTCGCTGCTGTTGCCAGGTTAACAATGAAGCCGTGCTTATTGATTTCTTGTGCTTTCTGAGGTGCGAATTAGTAAAACCAACACATTCTGATGACATACATTTATTGCACATATGCACAAACCACAAAACCTGTGCAAACTTTTGTTTTTCAATAAGTAAAATAACAATAATAAAAAAGTGAATGTTGGTTTTAATAATCTGCATACTTATATCCACACTATGCTTTGGAGGGAAATGTGTCCCTGATTGTTGAGACTACACAGCTGGGCAGAATGACTCGGTTTCGTCTGCCCAAGCGGTGCCAAATCCACCGCGCGAACTGGCGGTACGCTGTGTACCTATAGCGCCTGAAAATATTGGAGAGATGTTTTTAACGTTAGGATAGTTGTGAAAGTGCAGAAGTTGTAGATAAGGTCAAAATTTTAAAATCAACATTGGAGACATACCGATGGGTTACTTTGTTAGTCATGCTGGCATATGGGTGTGCGCGTCGAAACGGACGACAGTCGTACACGAGACAAATACAAGTGTTGAAAATTGAGCATGCGGAGGCTTGAATATACACAGCCTTTGTGCTTTATCTCTTCAATGAAACACCATATTTTCATATAAATGAGCAGTGAGAGCGATCCATGCAGTAACCAGGACCAGGCCCCTTTACTAGTATTGAGGGGAGCGGAGGCACGGGCCCCATGCATTCAATACATGCAAAAACTAGCCTATGTGTGACTGGGCGTCCTTCGGAAGAGGACGCGCTTCGAGTAAGGAGGAAAAAAGAAACGGCACTTGAACAGCGTTTGGTGCTACACCTGTGGATTCCTGGGGCCTCTACTTGAAACGGGCGGTCCTCCATCAATCCATAACAGGTCACCTCCCCTGCATGTATATTCAGGCACGCGTGCCTAAATGTGGGATGCGAGGTTATGCAGTCAGGGCCAGCGGCGATCAGCGCGTCAACACGCTGCACTTCGCGACAGCAGACTGACTCATGTTCCGTGTCCATCGGAACACAGCGGCCGCAGCTGCACCTGCGATAACAGAAATGATGTTTCAAAGTGCATGCGCCCAGGGGCGTAGCCAGAAATTTTTTTTTTTTGGGGGGGGGGGGGGGGGGGGCACCTCCTTGATTTAGGGGCGGGCACAACCTTGAAATGGCCATTTTTCGCTATGTATGCCATGGCGAAAAACAATTTCGGTGGGGGGAACGTGCCCGGTGTGCCTCCCCCCTGGCTACGCCACTGTATGCGCCTATTCGTGTAGTTGGGTCCAGATATATTAGCGTGTAGTGCGCAACAGTATCGGGTACTACCAAGATAACAAACTATCCCAAAGATAAACATTTGAAATCGGTAGGCTCATTGAATGCACGTACCATTCAGCGTGGCCAATGCGCTGTGCGAGTCCCTCTTCATCGCCGCTTCCGTCACTGTCGCCCGACTCGCTCCTCTGAAGCGGATGAAATTGAAAGTGGTTAAAAGCATTCGCAACCTCAGCCTCTGCCAATGGCGAAGCGTCGTCAAACTCGTTAGACGATGAGTAGGACCACGAGTCTGCGTCTGACAGCGACGACATTGCCCACCACGTGCTCGACGAGCAGACGAATTTGTCCAACTGGGAGTTCAACGAGCGCGCCCCCTGACGTGACCCAATATTGAGCGCACGTCATCACGCGTGCCCATAGGCATGACCGCCGTGGCGCGGCGCGTTTCTTATCCTTCATGGCGCGCGTTTTGGACCTACACTAAAAATGACGATAATTAATGGTGGTAGGATTAATTAGGCATAACGTTGGACCATCTACGGTGTCATTCCGCGAGTACAAGACATAGACCTACTCATAACAACCTAAATGTCTCTCACAAAAATTCTGCTGTCAGGGGTCCTTTAAGCTACCCAGGACAGTCAAGGACCTTCGTAGCTTCCTGGGCCGTTGCTTTAATTTCCGCAGGTTTATTAAAGTATTTACCCAGCTGGCTCATCCACTGACATACTTGCTTCGGAAAGACGCTCCCTACCGGTGTACCGCTGAGTGTCAGGCTGCTTCCGAGCAGTTGAAGTTCTTGCTCACTTCTGGGCACCTTTTGCATCATTTCGTCCCAGAGGCACTCACGGAACTGCATACCGATGCAGGTGGCCTGGGCGTTGGTGCTGTCCTCGTCCAGTTTCACGACGGAGGCCAACACGTCGTTGCTTATGCAAGTCGTGCTCTGACAAAGGCTGAAAAGAATTATACTGTAATAGAACTGGAATGCCTTGCAGTTGTTTACGCCATACGCATGGTCAGACCTTATTATTGCGGTAGCAATTATATGGACACTCTCGGCAGGCTCTTGCCGTTGCCGTCGCGTCCCGGATATATATATATATATATATATATATATATATATACGGTGTATGTATATCATATTCCAAAGCACCCGACCGGGGATTCGAACCAGCAACCGCTCGCTTCGCAGCGCGCTGCGTAATGATGGCATCCATTGGCAGATTGAGAGTGCTGCTCTTCATTATATATATACATATATATATATATATACATACATATATATATATATATATATATATATATATATATATATATATATATATATTGTAGGCATTTATTGGACTTCATCTTCCTCATCTGTAAATGACCATCATCAGTCATTCGCTCGGGCGTCTTCTTCGTCGGCGCCATCTTGCCTTTCGGAGAATAAAGCGTCGGCTGAACTGTGTTCTTTCAAGTGGTGGACGTGCTTTACGATCCCTTCGCCCTCTCGCTTTCTAAACATCTCTCCTGGAGCTCCGTTCGGGACGCCGCTTACACCAGCAGACCACCATGTCGCAAGATGAGCCCACAGTGACAACCCACCCGGTCCAACCGCCCACCGCCAACCCCCCCCCCCCCCACCGCCAACAACCCACCCCGCGAGCCAGACATCTTCTGCGGTCTGCCTGGAGAAGATGTCGAAGATTGGCTCGACAACTATGACCGCGTAAGTGTCTTCAACAACTTGAACGATGCGTCGAAGTTATCCCCCGTACAGTTTTACGTGTCCCAAGTGGCCAAAACATGGTTCCTAAATCACGAGAGCGACTTCCGTGATTGGTCTTCCTTCAAGGACCAGCTACGGCGGATTTTCGGCACACCGACGGTTCGTTCCGAAGTTGCGAGGAAGAAGCTGGCTGAACGCGTTCAGCATTCCGGCGAGTCTTACACCTCGTACATTGAAGACATTCTCGCGCTTTGCCGCCGTGTCGACGACGCCATGCCAGGAAGTGATCGCGTACGACACCTTCTGAAGGGTATAGGATCTACCGCTTTCAATGCCCTCGCAGCGCACAACCCTTCGACGGTATCGGACGTCATCTCTGTGTGTCAGCGTCTCGATGCCCTGCAATCAATCCGCCTGCGTCCCGACTTTTTCTGAAAACCCCTTGGCAAACAGTATGGAGCTCCGATCCATCATTCGAGCCATCATTCGTGAGGAATTGCAAGCCTACGGTTCGCCATCTGGCAACAACGCTTCCTCACGACCCGCCCCTACTGATCTGCGTGGCATCATCAGAGAGGAAATGACAGCTTTTCAGAGCGCCCACCATGCCAACGCTACACCATGCTCCCAACCGCCTTCGTACGCACACATTGCTGCGATGCAACCATCACCGTCTCCAGTCGCACCACCTATTCCACCTCACGATAATCTAGCACCTCTGGTTGCCCGAGCACCGAATCCATCATACCACTCTGCCTGGCGTGCCGCACGGCCTATATGCTATTACTACGGTATTCGGGGTCACATCTTCCGGGTTTGTCGACGCCGCCAGCAAGACGAACGTCGTGGTTATGCTGCTTTTGAACGCGACGAGTCATCTCCTCGAGGTTACCACCGTTACGCCGACAATGCTTTCACTCGCCGATCTCCATCTCCGGTAGACTTTCCCAACGCGACCATCAATACACGTGCCTCCCGACCACGCTCCCCATCGCCACTCCGACGCTCTGTTTCGCCACTTCGGCCTGTTTCTCAACTCCCTCCCCAGCGATCGGAAAACTAAACAGTGCAGTTTTTGGAGGGAAAACTGCATCGTCGCGAAATGATCCAAGTCCTCCTGAACGACCGTCGAACATGTTGTTGGTGACTGTGCAAGGTGTGCGGGTGTTAGCTTTGATAGACACGGGAGCAACTATTTCTGTTATGCGTGCGGACTTGTGTTCTCGTTTGCGGAAAGTGAAGACGCCCTACTCTGGATCATCCTTGGTTGGGGCCAACGGAGCAATCATTCGACCGTTAGCCCAATGTACAGCACGCGTCTTCATTGACGGTATACGTCATCATATCACTTTCGCTGTTTTAATTTCGTGTGCTCATGAACTAATTTTAGCTTGGGACTTTCTCTCGTCAGCGTCTGCTTTAATTTCTTGCCGCCAACGTGTAGTCCAGACAGAGACCGATCACTGCAGCGAGAGTATCGACGAGAAACCACTGCGTTTTTTCACAGCTGCCGATTCCGTACTGTCGCCGGGCCAGGAGCAACTCATCACCATCACTTCTACGCACATTGCCAATGGTGACGTGGTTCTCACTCCTTACGGCCGCTGTTTAGCTCGTGGCATTGTATTCCCCTCCAGCCTGGTGCGCTTCAAAGACAATGCTGCAATAATCATCGGCCTGAACACCACCACTGAGGCTATACCCCTCCCTCAAGGTTCTGCGGTGACCTGTTATGTGGATACTCAGCCCGTATCTCTGGTCCCTCTTGACGCCTTGCAAGCTCATCCTGAACAAGGAAAGCTTATCACTTCCTCCACCTTTGCTACCGGGATAAATCCTGACCTTCCTGCTCCTCAGCGTGATGCGTTGCTGAAATTGCTAACGAAACATCAGGCATCCTTCGACGCCAATGCTTCCGCACTCGGACAGACCACAGTTGCGTCTCATCGCATTCACACTGATGGTCAGAATATTGTACGCCGTCGTCCCTACCGAGTCTCCTTGGCCGAACGCAAAATCATAGAGGAGAACGTGGCCGACATGCTCAAAAGAAACATCATACGACCCTCTGCCAGCTGTTGGTCATCACCCGTTGTTTTGGTGCAAAAGAAGGATGGATCGGTACGATTTTGTGTTGACTACCGCGCGCTTAATAAGATCACCCGAAAGGATGTATATCCGATGCCCCGTATAGATGACGCACTTGACTCATTGCAAGGCGCGCAATACTTCTCCACCCTTGACCTTCGATCCGGATATTGGCAAATTCCAATGGACGAATCGGACAAAGAAAAAGACCGCCTTTTCTACGCCGGATGGTCTTTACGAGTTCAACGTAATGCCATTCGGCCTATGTAATGCCCCCCGCCACATTTGAAAGGATGATAGACACTGTTCTTCGCGGTCTCAAGTGGAAAACATGTCTATGCTACTTGGACGATATCGTCGTGTTTTCCTCCACTTTTGCTGACCATCTGCAACGCCTAGATGAAGTGCTCACGTGCCTCTCCAATGCTGGACTTCAGCTAAACACAAAGTGCCACTTCGGTAGCACAACCATCAAAGTTCTCGGACATCTCGTTAACAAAGACGGCATTCAGCCGGATCCGGACAAAATTTCCGCAGTACTCAACTTTCCACGTCCATTTCGTGCAAAAGAACTGCGCAGCTTTCTTGGACTCGCATCATACTTTCGACGCTTCATCCGAAACTTTGCCACCATTGCTTCGCCGCTCCACAAGCTCCTTTATAGCACCGGTTCCTTCGATTGGAATGATCATTGTTAAGCCGCATTCCAAGAACTCAAGCGCACACTGACATCCCCACCGGTTCTTTGTTATTTTGATGACACGGCACCTACGTTGCTACACACTGACGCTAGCGGGCAAGGAATTGGCGCCGTACTTCTACAGCGCGACCGTGAATTACGCGAGAAAGTTGTCGCGTATGCAAGCCGTACTCTGACCTCTGCAGAAAAGAGGTACTCGATAACCGAACAAGAGTGCTTGGCTGTTGTCTGGTCGATCCAAAAGTTTCGTCCGTACCTCCATGGTCGACATTTCACTGTTGTGACAGACCACCATGCGCTATGCTGGCTGTCGACTATTAACAACTTGTCGGGACGCCTCGGCCGCTGGATTCTCCGACTACAAGCATATGACTTTGACGTCATTTACAAGACCGGAAGAAAGCACCAAGATGCCGATGCTCTGTCACGATGCCCTTTGCCGCCGTCATCGGAGCATGTCACGTCCCCATGTCAAATTGGCCGCGCTGAGGACGCGTCGTCGAGTACATCCATTTCTTCCCTGACTTCGTCGACCCGCACTTCAGTGATTTCTACTCACCAGCGAGCCGATTCTTATTGCACTGACATCATCAGTCGCCTAAGCGGTGCTTCGTCTTCCCCTAATGCCAGGCTACGGAAACAGCTCAAGCTATTCAAGTTAGAAGACGATGTACTTTATCGGTATATTTTTCACCCGGAAGGCCATCGATGGGTTCCCGTCGTACCGCGCGCTCTTCGCGCTGAAGTTCTGCGGGCTTCACACGACGACCCAACGTCAGGCCACTTTGGTTACCACAAAACCCACGAGCGCATCCGCAGTCGATTCTTCTGGCCAGGTCTTTCCACGAGCGTGGCTAAATATATCGCCTCGTGCCCACTTTGCCAGCACCGCAAGCGGCCTACTAGTGCCCCATTCGGGACACTACAACCACTTCCCTGCCCAACAGAGCCGCTCTCTGTCGTCGGAATCGACCTCTTCGGGCCTCTACCAACTACCCCAGACGGCAAGAGATGGATCGTCACCGCTGTTGATCACTTGACCCGGTACGCTGAGACGGCATCGATCACTTCAGGAACTGCTTCCGAAGTAGCAACCTTCTTTTTGAACGCTATTTACCTACGCCACGGGGCCCCTCACGCTCTTTTGAGCGACCGAGGCAAGGCATTCCTTTCAAGCACGCTCAGTGAAGTTCTCCAAGCATCAAAAACAGTTCATAAGACGACATCTAGCTACCACCCACAAACCAATGGTTTAACGGAGAGATTTCATCGCACGCTGTGCGACATGCTCTCCATGTATATCCAACCCGACCATCGTAACTGGGATGCAATTCTCCCATTTGTAAAATTTGCGTACAACACCTCTGTTCAACGGACCACAGGCTACTCTCCGTTTTTCCTAGTATACGGACGCCAACCAACCACATCACTGGACGTCTCTTTCTTCTCTGGCCCCGTCAACTCTTCACCCTTCGTCTGCGACCAGTTTGTGTCCCGTATTGCCCAATGTCGTCATCGCGCGCGTATTAACACCGAGGCTAGCCAAGAAGATCGCAAACGTCGTTACGATGCCGCTCACCGCGTCGTGCTCTATCGCCCTGGAGACGATGTTCTCCTATGGACGCTTGCGCGAACGCCTGGCTTATGCGAAAAGCTTGAGTCTCGCTATATTGGCCCCTACAAAGTGATAGACCAGACCTCACCGGTGAACTATCGCGTCACACCTGTTCATGCCCCCACTGACCAACGCTGCCGCGGGACAGAGGTCGTGCACGTTTCGCGTCTTAAACCCTTTCGTCTGCGCTCCACAGTGTAATTCGCGGCCAGGCTGGCCGCTTCCATCCACGGGGGGAAATTAGTGTAGGCATTTATTGGACTTCATCTTGATGATATGTGGCTTTTAGTGGCGCAAGGGCCATACTTGGCCAAAGAGCGCCATGAACGATGATGTTTGAGTAACAGTGGTTGGTGATTTACGGTGATATGTACAGGATGTGAACTATGATGCTGTTACGTGGCTGTAAAGGGGCCTAAAATTCCGCTCCGTCAGGCGGGTAAAAACATTAGTATTAAAATCATGAAGGTGACGTAAAATGCGGTAGCGGGAATGAATGGCGGTGCTCGTGGTTATAAAACTAGGATGGGGATACATGGCAATAGCACCAATGCCTCGCCAGCGCCCTTGCGCCCAAGGGCTGCGAAGCGGGTGCTTCCCTTATGTAGGCATCGCAGCAACGACCTCTGTTTAGAGGTCGTGCTACGGATCACCTTGGAAAATGGAGTGAAAACTATGTACATCCTTTAAAAATGCGAATAATGATTCATATTTAAAAAGTGCATCCCTACCGATGAACATAGCGGGATGGAGAGGTAACTGTTGTCGGTAGGGCAATAAAAAGTGCTTTTTCCGCATAGCGTATAGTTCACTGCACTGGACGAGGATGTGGAGAACCGTAAGTGGTTCTCCACATTTATCACACATGGGTGGGTCACCACCGGACAGAAGGTATGCATGTGTGCTATGAGTGTGTCCTATCTGTAGTCTAGTGAGTGTTACTTGTGTGTGACGTGACCTGGATGCTGGTGGCCAGTTTTCAAGATTTGGCTTGATAACATGTAATTTGTTTTGTGTTTGCTTATCCCAAGAACGCTGCCAATACGCCCTGAGCTTTTGTTTTAGAAAGTGTTTCAGGTCAAGTGCAGGGACAGCTGTGGATGTATTGGCGGTGGCGTTGTCCAGGGCGGATGCAGCTAGTTGGTCAGCCAGCTCGTTTCCACCGATCTCGCGGTGCCCTGGCACCCAGCACACTACGACATGTTGTTTTAGTGTATAGGTCGTGCATAAGAGAGAGTAAAGTGATACAAGGACAGGATTTCTATGTCTTTTCAGAGTTTTTAAGGCTTTTACTACACTCAGAGAATCCGTGTATATAACGGCATGTTGTAGTTTTAATTCCTTGATGTGTTTGACAGCCATAAATATTGCATGAGCCTCTGCTGTGAAGATGGTTGTTTTAGGGTGCAATATACCGGAATCTGAAAAGGATGGACCAACAGCTGCATATGACACACCAGTATGAGATTTTGAGGCATCGGTATAGAATTCAGGACATGTGTATTTGTGCTGCAGTTCAAGGAAGTACGTAAGTATATGTGCAATTGGTGCGTGTTTCGTGACTTCCAAGAAGGATACATCACAATCAATGAGCTGCCATTCCCATGGCGGGAGATGTGCAGCGGGGGCCATCAAACGGTGTTCAATAAGTGGAATATCCATTTCTTCCGCAATGCTTCTCACTCGAAGTGGGTAGGGCTCTCTCAACGCAGGGCGATTGTTGAAGAGGGCAGAGCTCGTTAAATCATTGACAGTGCAGTGTGAGGGATGTTCTTTGTTTGCGTTCACCTTGAGAAAATATGTGAGGGACGTGTACGATCTTTGCAGGTGGAGCGACCACTCGTTGGACTCAGCGTAGAGGCTTTCTACGGGGCTCGTTCGGAAAGCGCCCGTAGAAAGGCGAATGCCTAGATGGTGGACGGGGTCGAGCATTTTCAAAGTGCTTGCGGTGGCAGACTGATACACAACGGCCCCATAATCTAGGCGCGTCCGAATGAGGCTTTTATAAAGATTCATTAGGCACTTCCTGTCACTACCCCATGCAGTGCGTGACAGCACTTTTAGAATGTTCATTGTTTTTATGCACTTGTTTTTGATGGCTTTGATGTGTGGTATGAATGTGAGTTTCGAGTCAAGAATTAATCCTAGAAATTTATGTTCCGCCTCCACCGGTATCCGCTGACCATGTAGCTCAATTTCGGGATTTGGGCGCAGGCCTCTATTCCTAGAGAAAAGAACACACGTGCTCTTTTTTGGGTTTATCCTGAACCCGTTGTTATCTGCCCATTTGGACACCTTGTTTAGTCCAAGCTGGACCTGCCGCTCACAAATTGCTAGATTGCAAGATTTGAACGCAATCTGGATGTCATCCACATACGTGCAGTAGAACATGGTTCGTGGGATGCATAGATGCAAAGAGTTCATCTTTATAATGAAAAGTGTGCAGCTGAGTACACCGCCTTGTGGTACCCCGGTTTCCTGCACGAACGATTGCGACAGAGCATTTCCAACGCGAACGCGGAATGTGCGGTTAGTCAGATAACTTTCTATTATATTGAGCATCCGACCCCGTATGCCTAAGTGTGACAGGTCTCTGAGTATTCCATACCGCCAGGTGGTGTCATAAGCCTTTTCCATATCTAGGAATACAGAGAGGAAGAACTGTTTGTGGACAAATGCGTCGCGAATTTGTGACTCAATGCGGATTAGGTGGTCGGTTGTGGATCGACCCTCCCGAAATCCGCACTGGTACGGGTCTAGTAGTTTGTGTGTTTCGAGGAAATGTATCAGCCGGCTGTTAATCATTTTTTCGAAGACTTTACATAAGCAGCTTGTTAGCGCGATGGGTCTGTAACTGGATACACATGATTGGTCCTTTCCTTGTTTCAAGATAGGGATTACAATTGCTTCTTTCCAGGCAGATGGAATCTCGCCGGAAGTCCATATCGCGTTATAGATGCAGAGGAGGGTTTTCTTCGTTTCGGGGGGTAAGTGCTTGAGCATTTGATAAACGACACGGTCAGGGCCTGGGGCAGAGTCTTTGCAGCAGTTAAGTGCTGCTAGCAGCTCAGCTAAGTTAAATGTTTCATTAAATGCCTCGTTTTTCGTAGATTTTCGTTCAAATTTTTGTCTTTCTATAGTTGTTTTGTGTTGTTTGAACGTGTCGGAGTAGTGCGTAGAGCTGGACACACGTTCAAAATGTGCGCCCAGAGAGTCTGCTTGGTCTTCCAGGCTATTGCCTTCTGTGTTAACTAAAGGAAGAGAATGGGTTTGTCGGCCTCTTATCCTATTTACCTTGTTCCAGGCCTTAGCCTCGTCCGTGTAGGAATTAATGCCCGATAAAAACTTCTCCCAGCTCTCCCTTCTGGCCTGTCGACGTGTTCGCCGCCCTTGTGACTTGATTTGTTTAAAATTAACAAGATTCTCAGCAGTGGGGGGAGTCGCGCAGTAACCCCCATGCTTTGTTTTGCTTTTTGCGAGCGCTCCGACAGTCGTCATTCCACCATGGAACGCGACGTTTGGCAAAAATACCACTTGATTGAGGAATACATTTCGAAGCGGCGTCAATAATAAAAGCGGTAAAATACTGAACAGCGGCACCAGATTCCAAGGACGACATCTCATCCCACGAGATACTAGTAAGATTTCTGAACTTCTCCCAGTCCGCTGCCTCAGCCTTCCACTTGGGAGCGTGCGGTGGAGATTCGAATTCTTTTGGAGTGCTTATCAGTATGGGAAAATGGTCGCTCCCGTAGGGGTTTTTAATAACGTCCCAGTTAAAATCAAGTAAGAGAGTGGGTGATACAATGCTCAGGTCTATAGATGAATAACTTTTGTTTGCCAGGCTATAAAATGTTGGCTCTTTCTTATTCAGTAAACATGCACCAGCGGAAAAAAGAAACTGTTCGATCAGACGGCCTCGGGCATCACTGCGAGGGTCTCCCCCACAAGCTGCTGTGTGCATTGAAATCGCCAAGAACGAGGTATGGTTCTGGCAATTCATCAATAAAGGACTCAAATTCATGTTTGTGTAACTGGTACTGTGGGGGTATATAAAGTGAGCATATGGTCATGAGCTTGTTGAAAAGAACAGCTCGAATTGCCACTGCCTCCAGGGGCGTTCGCAGCTGCAAAGCCTGACATGGTACATTTCTATCTATTATGACAGCGACACCGCCAGAGGATGCGAGAGCATCATGTCGGTCTTTACGGAAGATGACATACTGTCGAAGAAAGTTAGTGTGTGTTGGTTTTAAATGTGTTTCCTGTACACACAGCACTTTTGGTGTATGTTCGTGAAGAAGTTCTTGAACATCGTCAAGGTTCCTCAGAAGGCCCCTGACGTTCCATTGTATAATTTGTGTGTTCATGATGTAAGTAAAGTAGCGCTGTGTGTACGAAAAGGGATAGGCTTGTTTAGGCAGAAAGTTTGAACTCAAGTAACAGGACCATCGTCAGGCCCTGTTATCGGCTTTTTTAGTTTTCTTGGCGCGCTCCAGGGAGCTACGCCGATCTTTCGGCACCAAGGGTACCGTGGTGTCCATTGCCTCCTGGGAGGCACTGGATGCCCGCATGTGCGAGCTGGGAGTTCGAGTTTTGGACCTCGTCTCGTGAGACGAGGCCTTGAGACCTGACGACCCTGTAGTCTCCGGTCTCTCTTCGCGAGTAGGCGGAGTAGAGTGAACTACTGCCGCCTTGGGGGCGAGGCGCCACAGCCGACGGCTCGCTCTGCGCGGGCCGAAGGAGTGGCGAAGGCCGTTGCGACGTTGCCCCCCGGCGCGCCGCATCAGCGTAGGGTGTGGAGTAGAAAGGTGCGCACCTGTTACGGGCTTCCTTGAATGAGATGTTTTCCTTTACTTTGAGAGTGATGATGTCCTTTTCTTTTTTCCAGTTTGGACAGGAACGTGAATAGGCTGCGTGATCACCGTCACAGTTGATACAGTGTGGTGCGCTAGAACAGTTGTCAGAAGGGTGGCCTTGGCCTCCGCATCTTGCGCAAGTTTCCTGACCACGGCAGCTCTGCGAGCCGTGGCCAAATCGTTGACATTTGTAACATCGTCTAGGGTTCGGAATGTATGGGCGGACGGTAAGCTTGATGTAACCTGTTTCTAATTCTGAAGGCAGTACACTGGATGCGAATGTTAATATGAGGTGCTTTGTAGGTATTTCTTTATTGTCGCGTCTGATGATGATTCGTTTGACATCAGTGACATTTTGGTCTTTCCACCCTTCTAGCAGTTCTTGTTCGGATAGCTGGAGGAGGTCTGCTTCTGAGACGACTCCGCGTGATGTATTCATGGATCGGTGAGGCGAGACAGATATTGGAAGGCTACCAAATGTTGTTAGGTTGCCAAGCTTTTCAAAGTGGTGTTTCTGGGGTAGTTCAAGCAGAAGGTCGCCGCTAGCCATCTTAGTTACCTTGTAGCCTGGTCCGAAGACTTCGGTCAGTGACTTTGAGACAACAAATGGTGAGATTGATCTGGCTTGTTTTTCTGGTGTTTCGCTGTGAATGACATGGAACTTTGGATACGATAGGCCGGGGCGGTTGAAACATGAGAGTTCATCGGTGCGTACCCTCTTTTGAGGGAGACGATCGAGTAGTCGTGGAAATGAAGGTGTTCCCATCATAGTTTTGTTTATTTCGGCAGCAATGGCGGCCACCCACCATGGAGTCCTACTTGGGGACGCTGCAGTACTTAAATGTATAAGGCTGCAGACGCCAGCCGTATATTGCCACTATAACCAAATATAACTACTCAAGGTTGAGTAACTACACAAGGTTAACCCTTGCCGCCCGGAAAAATCGGAAGTAAACGGAAGAGAGGAGTAGACAGGAAAGATATAAAGTGAAAGCGAAAGACGAAGATGTAGGTAGAGAAGGAAAGGAAAGGGCGACTGCCGATTTCCCCCGGGCGGGTCAATCCGGGGGTGCCGTCTACGTGAAGCTGGGGCCAAAGGGGTGTGTTGCCTCTGCCGGGGGGCCTTAAAGGTCCAAACACCCGGCGTCAGCTCAACCCCCCAGGATCCCCTTTTCCCCGGACACGGCAGAGCCACGCACGGCGAGGCGTGGGAGGAGGTCGAGGCCCCCCCGTTGGCTCGGGTCCGTGGTGTCGCCACACACCAAACGCCTGCTTGCGCAGACGCCCCTGCGGGGGGACTTCATCTTCCTCATCTGTAAATAACCATCATCAGTCATTCGCTCGGGCGTCTTCTTCGTCGGCGCCATCTTGCCTTTCGGAGAATAAAGCGTCGGCTGAACTGTGTTCTTTCAATATATATATATCCCTGTATGCCTTATTGGCAGATCAGGAGCAGCTCCGTCGCGAGATCCACTCCGCGGAGCAACTTTTTTCTACTGCGCGGAAAGCGGCGGATTCGACCGGAAGCCGAAAGCGCCACGCGCTGTTCAGCGCAACAAACGGCCAACTCGACGACGAAGAGACGCATGTCTGCACAGAAAGCCGGGCAACGCGTTTTTGCAAAGGCACTATGAACGCGCGCACCCGCGCGATTCAGACGCGCTGATGCCCGTGTCGCCGATGCTGACACCTCCCTCCAATGTCTCCGAGTTAGCGCGCCGGCGGGTTTCTCTGTGGCCGTCCCAATCGCCGCGCTCCCCCAGCAAAAAAAATGTAATGCGCCTCGCGCCCCCGGCTGACGCGAGAGGGCGCGCTGACTGAGGAAAACGAAATAAGAAGGGAAAGGTTGCATGACAATTCAAGGGGAAGCGCTTTACTGTTTAAAGCAAGGTCGGGTTGCCTTAGAACGCGGAGTTATAAAGCGAGATTCAGTAACGAAGAACAATGTACAGTACTCACGGATTCAAAGAAGACAGCATATTTCTTGGAACAGCCATCGGTATTCGCTATTTCTCGAGATAACCGCGTCTCGTCGCGACTAATGTGGTCTCTAAAGATAATGTTTGCTTTCATCTACCAGTTCAGTTCGAGTCACATCGGTGTTATTTTGACTTGAAGACGGTGGAAATGAAAGTATGCGCTATACTTAGCCCTAAATTGTCCTATTTCAATCCGTGAGTACGGTACATGCTGTGGGGGAACTAAGGAAACGATGGAACATGCACTGATTGATTGTGGCGATATCCACCCAGGTATTAGTGTGGGCACGAGTCTACATGAAGCCTTGGGTTTTAGGGACAACAATGGAAAGCTGAACACGCCCGCGATAGAGATAAGTAAGAGACGGTTAGAGTATTGGTGGCAGAAAAGTAGAGATAAAGGACAAAAATAAATACTGGGGAAAAATAAGGCCATTCTGCCTTAAGAGGCAGAGAGATGGACCGTCAATATCTTTTTCAGATAGTGACGGCAGTTCAAGCTGTGTGGCAATCTCATTTCTCTGTGTTAGCAGCTTCTCGCCTTCTCGTTTAGCCAAACCGTGAATTTCCATATTCTGTCTGCGGCTATACTGTTCTAGTGGGTTTTTTCAACTTAGAAAGCACTGTCAAATCTTACGACTGTTCAACAGCTTCTATTCGGCGGCTTAATTGACCGATACCTAGTTCCTGCCGATTTACGGCGTCTTGAAGGTTAAAGTAGGTATCAGACAACTGCTGCACCGACTTTTCAATGTTCCGTACAGTTTCTTGCAAGCATATCAGATTATCTAGCTTTGCCTCCAGTGCTTGTATTTTCGACAGCTTTTTGTTGATTTCAGCAGGCTGAGCTTGTAGGTTCACAGATCGGCCTGCGGTGTCGGCGTTTCCTTGAGAAAGCTTACATGTACGACATTTAAGTGATTTGCTCGTCGCATCTTTCCTCATCTTAAACGATTTAGCAGATGCGCTGCTACATTTCCCGATATGGAAGACACCGCTGCAGTCAACGCATCGGATGACGACATCATCGTCACTGAGCGCTGTGTGACAAAAGGAACACGCCTTTGCCGTCATTTTTGCTCGAGGGAAACGATACACAAGTGAAAACAATTCAAGCAGCTGTCGAGGCACACTTCGCGGTAAAAGCACATTTAACAGCACTGAGAAAGGCACTGAAACACGGTGGCAACGGCGGTAGCGGTAAAGCAGCGATATTAAGAAATTAGCAAATTAACCAGCCTGGGTATGCGAAAAAGCTGATTATGCGAGCGTCCTTTCACCGCCGCTGCCACCCGTGTGTCCAGGTAGGATATCGGCGCCGGAAACACAACACAACACAACGTCACGATTTGGTTCCGGAGCCACGGCAGCAGTTTTCATGTAGTCTGGGTATGCGAAAAAGAGGTGATTATGCGAGCGTCCTTTCATCGCCGCCGCTGCAAACCGTGTGTAAAGAGCATTATGCCACAAGAATTTTTGTAATCGGTTGATTAGAAGCTGTGAAAACCAATGTTTTGAGGCGGCGCGAAACCATGATGCGAGGAAGCGAGCATGAAACCCTTGCCGCTCGCTCCATGTAGCCTTCGCAAGCCAAATCTCTCCCCTGACCTCTTCGGCACGCGAGCGGGAGGCTCACATGACGTATACGCATGAACGCGTCATGCGCAGACAAGGTCACAAGCGTATGACGTGCCCGAACCAGCCCGAGCGCCCGAGACACGTGCGGTGTGGTAACGGCGTTCTCTGCGCTTCGTCTCTGCAAGCTATGCCGAATGCGCACTCACCGATCACTTGGCTTTCAACCTATTACGGTGAATGAAAGCTGAGATATCTATACGGAATCGAGACTACCGGTGTACCGCATGTACATTTAGTGAAACGCGGGAGAATAAATGGGCCTAATCAGCGCTGGAACGCGTTGTAAGGGCTGGCGTCTGCACGACGTGAGAAGCGCGAGAACGCGAACGCACGAGAAACGGAGGTAGCTTAGTCTCGCATCTTACTGCGATTCGCAGTAAAAATTAAAAAGAAAAAAACACACCAACGGAATGTCTGCGTTATTATTGCTCTCAAATTTTTCATCGATTCAAGCAACAAATTACACAAACTATATGTCGTGTCAAATAATAATCAAAGTGTGATGTCCTACTATTGGTTACGTGGAGGAGCAACGTCACAGCACTACCGTCTACGTAGGCCTATTCCATCGTGTACGTCTACCCCTCATTTTCTGGGCGCGCGCCCGCGGGAGCGGCAAGCAGCGTTCAACTTGAAAGTTGAACCATTACCGCGGGGCGTCGCGCTGCAAATTTCGGCAGACGTGATCGTGAACGCCCAGCGTACACATTGCACTTGTCAGCTCAAAATTCTAAAACCTGTTGAGGGGCCCTTTAACCTTTTCGTTATGCCACGTGCGTGAACAGAAACCAGCTTCCCTTTGCCACGCTGTGGCCCTTTGCGCGCGGTATATATAATCAGCGATAACTATTCGTTATATTCTAGCTGATTACCATGAACTACTTCGTGATATCGTTCGCACTGAAACATTACTGGGACAAACTGCAATCATTTGCACCGGCAAGGGTGCATCAACACGGCATTTGCCCCTCCCCCAGCCACATCAGCATCTGCCCCTGAAGATCCCCCCACCCTTACTGCAATAGAACACGTGCTTGCGCCCCCAAGACAAAACCCTGCCGTCGCCCATGACTGCACCGAGCACAAATATATCAAATTTAGTAATTTGATGCTACCTATTAAATGCCATTTACTACCCATCGAAGCACTAATTTAAACAGCTGCCCTACAGTAATGATTTCATGTGTTTGCGAATGCCAGAGGGGCAGAATTATTCAGCGATTATCACACGTTTCCTCATTTTCACTGGCATTAGCGATGCACTGCAGCAGAGGTCGGCAAAGAAATTGGAGCTGACTCAGACTCACTCAAGAAATATAGTTTGCTTTGAGGACTCACTCGCCCAAATTTTTGCGCTCAACTGGACTCACTCGAGACTCACTGTTTCTCGACCGGACTCACTCGGACTCAAACTCATCATCATATTACTCAGCCGGACGCACTCAGACTTCAACTCACGCCTTCACCTGATTCTGAGTGAGCTTGAGTGAGTCAGCTCATGAGTCCGTTACTGTAAAATTGTTTTTTTCAGTCTTGGTGTCAATGCTCTTTAACGCCAATACCTTACGTAATCGGTGCGCTACGATACGCCTTCATATTTTGTACCTTCAAGTACGTGTTATCAGTGGCTGCAATTCAGTAAGGACAGTTTTATGATGATGATTGGTGGAGTTTCGTGGCGCAAGGGCCATGTGTGGCCAAAGAGCGCCATGTCTTTTATGTGATGTAGGTGATGACCAATGATTGCGATGACGGTGTATTACGGCTGTATAGAGGCCTAAAATCACGCGCTATAAACGAGCGTAAAAGGTGTGTATAGAGTATAAAATTATGGCACTGATACGTGATGTGATCTATGGGGGGTGAAATGAATAACATATGACCATGGTATATACAAGTAAGCGATCGGAAAATAGCACCAATGCCTCCTCAAGGCCTTTGAGGCCAAAGGCTGGGAAGAAGGTGCTTGAAAGAGTAGCTACCGCAGCAACAACCTCTGTTGAGAGGTCGTGCTATGAATTTCCTTGATATATGATGTGAAAGCTATGAATATCTTTCAAATATGCAAACAATGACTCATATTTAAAAATCGGTTCTTCGCCCATGAACATGCGCGGGTGCAGTGGGATTTGTTCTTTGTAGGCTAATGGAAAGTGCTTTTTTCTAATAGACTCTAATTCACTGCATTGAATAAATATGTGCAGGACAGTGAGCGATCCACCACATTTATCGCACAGAGGTGGATCACCACCGGACAGAAGGTATGAATGTGTACTGTGTGTGTGTCCTGTTCTTAGCCTTGTAAATGTAACTTCTGTGTGGCGTAACT
This sequence comes from Rhipicephalus appendiculatus, assembly GCA_030522465.1. NCBI lineage: Eukaryota > Metazoa > Arthropoda > Arachnida > Ixodida > Ixodidae > Rhipicephalus > Rhipicephalus appendiculatus. The sequence continues at coordinate 136,465 of JALIZH010012236.1, forward strand.
TTGATACTTGCGGCCAATTACCAAGGTGCGGCTTGATAACGTGTAGTTTATTTTCTGTCTGCCTATCCCATGTGCTCGGCCAATAAGCTCTGAGCTTTCGTTTCAGGAAAGGTTTTAAGTCCAGCGCAGGGACGGGCATGGATGTATCGGCAGTGTTCTCGTGGGCGGATGCGGCCAGCTGGTCCGCCAACACTTTACCTTGGATCTCGCGGTGCCCTGGCACCCAGCACACTATGACATGCTGTTTTAATGTGTATATTGTGCATTGATGAAAACTAAAGAGGACGATGCGGCGCAGAGCGCGTGCAGCGCGGGTGTGGGACAGCGCCGCTAGAAGAAGAAAAAAAGAAACAGTTCCATCAATAAACAGTAACCGAAGGCACGTCAGTCTCTCTGTCTTCTACATAGTTTGGTGCCGTGAAACCCGGGAGAAGACTGACGTCCTGCACCGAAGATGGACCGCCTGCGACGCAACAGAGGAGTGGTTCGAGCGGCTGCTACAAGGCTCATCACGTCCGCTACCGAAGCTCTGCAATTGGAGAATCCCGCTCCAGCCGATCTGCAAGTCATCTTGGATGACCTCCAGGACAAGGACACGACGCTTGCAGATCTCAACAAACAGATTGCTGACCTCATGAACGACGGTGCCGAGTATGAAGAGGAATTGACTGCGGCTCTCGAGTACCACGCGAAGATCCGCAACACTATGAGCCGTATCCGCTACCTTCTCAATTCAGCTACAAGGCCCGCAGACAGCACCGCACCTGTCGTCGCTACCGAAGCCGGGCCTCAAGGAGTCTCCGCCCAAGGAGGTTACCGATCACCGCTACGAGTTGCCCTACCGAAGTTACAGGTACCCGTTTTTCTCCGGGGAACTTCGCGAGTGGCAGGGCTTCTGGGAGCATTTTGAGGCCACCATTCACAACAACCGCGAGCTGTCAGACATTGAGAAGTTTAGTTATCTTAGGTCATACGTTACCGGACCAGCGAAACGTGCGATCGAGGGTGTGCGTCTGGAGCAAGCAAACTACGCGGTAGCGGTCAAGGTGCTCCAAGAGAGGTTCGGCCGTCATACAGCCCTCGTAGATGAACATATTGACAGCTTGCTTGCAATCGCTACTGTGGATCGTTCATCCAATCTAGCACGGCTGCGAGAACTTTACGAAGAAGTACGCTTTCGCACCAGCTGTCTGGATAGCCTCGGGGTTCAAGCATCGGAGTATGCGGTTATACTTCATCGTGTGCTCATGCGATCACTCCCCGAAGACATCGCTATTCTTTACCGGCAACGCATGAAGGAGACCGAGACGAACAACGGGGCTACTCCAAGGTCACGGCAAGAAGAGGTGCGTGACGTGATGAAGTTTCTGCAGATACAGATCGAGAGTAGAGAAGAGAGCTCCCGTTCTAGGTGCCTGCAAAGATCCAACCCAACGGGACACGACCGAAGCCATCCTCGCTTACAACCGCCGGTACCATCAGCTTTAGCGCTGGCCGCAGGATCTGCAACGAACAGCCATGCGTGCTGCGTACTAAGCGGCCACCGTGACCACTCCGTAAAAGACTGCCAGACCACCATGACAGCTGACGAGATTCGTGGTCGACTTATCGAGAGGAACTGCTGCTTCAAATGTGCCAGAGAAGGGCATGCCGCACGACAGTGTCGCAACACCGCGTGGCTAAAGTGCAAGCACTGCGCGAAGCGCCATCTCACCGTACTTTGCGAAATATGGAAACCGCAAAACCGCGCGATTGCCACCAGCAGTGACACCACGAAAACCGACAGCGTGTCAGTGACCACCGGTGCTCCCGCAAGCAGTTCTACGCCGTCATCGCCAGCTGTTCTAATGCAAACGGCCACAGTATGGGCGTTGGGAAGGCACGATTCCGTGCTGGTTCGTATACTGCTTGACACTGGCAGCCAAAGAACATTTATCAGACGCGACTTGTCCACGAGCCTCGATCTACCTTCCGTCGGCACAGAAGACCTGTCTTTGCTGACATTTGGCAGTTCCAAACGTTCCCGCACTCACCGATACCGAACCGTGCAACTCAAGCTGCAGAGTCGTTTCGATGCGCAAGAAATCACGATGGACGCTCTGGAGGTGCCAGAAGTCTGCACAGTGAAGACGCCAGCTATCGGGCAAGGTCTGCTGATGCAGTTGCACGAGCGCAAGATGCTTATTGCCGATGAACAGCGGATCGGACATCGACCGACTCAAACCATCAGTGTCATCATTGGATCGGACAACTATTGGCGTATAGTGACGGGGAGAATCGAACGCCTGAGTAGCGACCTATGCGCCGTTGAGACGATTTTTGGTTGGCTGGTGCAAGGCATCTACCAAGTAGACACCGCTAACGACTTGCATCAGGGAAACTACAGCACATCGGCCCTATTCCTTCCGTGTGAGCGCCATAGCCAAGCCGCATCGTGCATGGCTGACCCGACAGAGATGTGGCGACTCGACGCGATAGGTATCACCGACCCTCCGGAAGCCACCGGCGCTTGGGACCAAGAACCATTGAGTCTGTTCAGACAGTACGTGCACAAGGATGCTGGGCGGTATGTGGTTCCTCTGATGATAAAGTACCAGGGACGACTGGCCTGCACAAACCGAAGTATCGCAGAAAACCGACTCAAACGCCAACTTCAGCGCTTCAAAGGACAGCCGAATCTGTTGGACGAGTATGACCGAGCCATCCGTGAGTACTTCACAGAAGGTCACGCCGAACGTGTCGACACTTCTTCGGACCCAGGAGCGACCGTTTATTACCTTCCGCACCATGCCGTGGTCCGTCGAGAGGCTATCACTACAAAGATACATGTAGTGTTCGACGCTTCTTCCCACGAACGCGGCGAGTCATCACTCAACGATATCTTAGACAAGGGGGTCAAACTTGGTGCCGAACTCTTGCAACTACTGGTGCAGTTCCGAGTGAACCCAGTTATTCTGACAGCGGACATCCGGAAGGCTTTGCTACAAATTTCCATCCGAGAAGAAGACCGCGACGCTCTTCGCTTCTTGTGGGTCAACCGAATCACTGACGAAGAGGGGATACCACGTTCTATCATCGAATGGCGCATGACTCGCGTGCCCTTTGGAGCGTCATCAAGCCCTTTCCCTCTGGCTGCTACTTTGCAACACCACTTCGAAACGTGGAAGACTGAGCCAGTAACAGCTGCACGCCTACAGACAGCATTCTACGTAGACGACCTCGTCATAGGAGCTTCCACCGACGAAGAGGCTCTCGGAATCTATCGCGCTGCACTGACTATTTTAGCAGACGCAGGTATGGAGCTGAGAAAGTGGTGCTCCAATTCAAGCTTTCTTTGTCGCCAATTCCTCAAGGACAACAACTCCATTGACAATATTGGAGAAACCAGAGAAACGACAAAGTTGCTCGGCGTAGTGTGGGACCGCAATGATGACAACATCGTGATCAGCCCCAGTGCCGTTTCCGCGTACGTCTCAGCGCACTCAGCCACGAAACGCACCATTCTACAGTCATTCGCTAGACTCTACGATCCGTTAGGACTCATTGCACCGTTCGTCATTCGAGCAAAATTATTGTTCCAACAACTGTGGCGAATGAACTCACCGTGGGACGAACCGTTATCGGAAGACATTAAGAGGCAGTGGGAAAGTTGGAGCTCGGAATTACAGACGCTATCCTCGCTGCGCATTCCACGCTGCACTGTTTGTTCCACTCCTCGGAAGGTTCAACCGTTTGAACTTCACCTGTTCTGCGATGCAAGCCCACTGGCATACGGCGTAGGTCTACACGCGTTACAAGACCGAAGGAGAAACATACAAGGTTCAGCTGCTCATGAGTAAGAGCAGGGTCGCACCGCTCAAGACTACCACGCTGCCACGTCTAGAGCTGCTTGCGTGCTTGTTGGCTGCCAGGCTGTGGAACTACCTACGAGGAATTGCAGAAACAGCGAACTGCCAGAGTTTTTTCTGGAGCGACTCGTCGATAGCCATACAGTGGATTGCGGCTGACGCCAAACGATGGGAGACTTTCGTGAGGAACCGTGTTCTTGAAATACAACGTCTCACTTCGGGATATTCTTGGAGACACTGTGCCAGCAACGATAATCCGGCGGATTTCCTCACGCGTGGAGTCGCAGTCGAGGCATTGATGAACAAGCCACGGTGGTGGACCGGTCCTTCGTGGTTGTCGCAGCATCATTTTCAATGGCCTTCGAAGGTTTCGTCCACACCCTCAACAGAGGCTATTCATAGAGAGACCAGTGAAGTGACATCAGCGTGCCCCGCCGCAGTGGTGATACCCCCCTCCGCCCCCATGCGAGCCTCTGCTTGAAGTTTCAAACTATGAACGTCTTTCCCGGTTACTCCGAGTTACTGCTTAGATCAGGAGGTTCCACCGGAGCGCCTCGTCGAAGGAGCCATCTTCAACAGGACCACTGACGGCTTCGGAGTTGAACGAGGCAGAGATGTATTGGTTGAAGTTGGTCCAACGCACCGCCTTCGCAAGCGAAATTATGGCACTGGAAAAAGGACTGAGAGTTCCCAAGTCATCCAGTGTGCTCAGTTTACAACCGTTTCTCGACCGTGACCTACTGCTTCGTGTAGGAGGCAGGCTTCAGCAGCTTGACGACACAGAGAATCTGAAGCCGATTCACCCATTCAACCGATTCACCCATCTCTTGGTTGACGCAGCGCACAAACGACTGCTGCATGCTGGAATTCAGCTCACCCTCCTAGATCTTCGTGAGCGCTTTTGGATAATCAAAGGCCGCCGTACTGTGAAGAGCGTTATAAAAGCGTGCTTACCATGCCGGCGACGCTGCCTACATCCCGAAACAGCCCCGGTAGCACCCCTGCCAAAGGAAAGAATTAGTGAGGCAACACCGTTTGAGGTGGTGGGAATTGATTTCTGTGTACCACTCTATTGCCGTGATGAATTAGCCTCGACAAAGAAAGTGTACATCGTTGTTTTTTCTTGTGCTGTGACCAGGGCAGTACACCTGGAAATGACAACAGATTTGACAGCGCGAGCATTTTTACTCGCTTTCAAACGCTTCGCAGCACGACGTGGAATACCTGCGATTGTGTACTCTGACAATGCGAAAGTCTTTCATTGTAGTGCCAAGCATCTGTGCTCCCTCTTCGAAGACGACGTTCAGAACTACGCCAGTGCTCACAGAATCCAGTGGCGCTTCATAGTTGAATGTGCGCCGTGGTGGGGAGGCTTTTGGGAACGCGTCATTCGCACTATTAAGGAGGCACTCAAGCGTTGCCTCGGACGCAGCAGCTTGCGTTACAATGAGCTGCTCACCGTGCTAGCGGAAGTCGAAGCGGCAGTTAATTGTCGTCCGCTCACATACTTAGAGGATGATGTCTCATCAACAGACGCTCTGACACCATCCCACTTTTTTAGACGGCAAGCGTCTCGTCACTTTGCCCACGGAACGAAAAAAACCTTGCCCTCAATGCCGCTGAGTCCGACCTTCGAAGACGAGCGCGGCATCAGGATCATCTACTGCGGAACCTGTGGAAGCGTTGGAAGAAGGAATATCTTCTGTTTCTGCGCGCTGCTCACCACAGCAAGCCTACGCCGTCATCCAACGTAAAAACCGACGATCTTGTCCTGGTGGAAGATTTCAATACGCCGCCTCTCAGGTGGAAGACGGGTCGTGTCGTTAAGGCGTTTCCGGGAAAAGACGGTATTGCGCGCTCTTTTCAGATACGGCTGCCAAACGGTCAGCAAGTCCGACGTCCTGTGCAGCGACTATACCTCCTGGAGGCGCACTCATGCAACGCGGCCGCGGGAGTGTGATGAAAACTAAAGAGGACGATGCGGCGCAGAGCGCGTGCAGCGCGGGTGTGGGACAGCGCCGCTAGAAGAAGAAAAAAAGAAACAGTTCCATCAATAAACAGTAACCGAAGGCACGTCAGTCTCTCTGTCTTCTACATGCATAAAGATGATGATGATGATTAGTAGGGTTTTGTGGCGCAAGGGCCATTGGTGGCCAAAGAGCGCCATTTCAGATGATGTACTACTAGCTTTGACTAGTGAGTTTTCATGGCAGGCGTCGGTCGTAGGATTATGGTAGGATTTTGATGTTAGGTGAACAACGGCTGTAAAGAGGCCTAAAATCACGCGCTGTATAGAAGCGTAAAACATGTGTATATAGCATAAAATTATGGCAGTGATACGCGATGTGATCTATGGGTGTGATATGAAGGACCAGTGAGCGTGATTTCTACAAGTGAGATTTAAATAGCACGAATGCCTCCTCGCAGTCTTTGAGCCCAAAGGCCGGGAGGCAGGTGCTTCATTTGTAGAGCCTCCACCGCAGCCGCAACCTCAGTTGTGAGGCGGCGCTACGGGTTACCTGGGTAAATAACGTTAAAATTATTGATATCATTAAGAAATGCAAAGAGAGATTGATATTTAAAAAGTGGTTCCCGCCTAGGAACATAGCAGGGTGAAGTGGTACCTGTTGCCGGTATATTAATGGGAAATGCTTGTTCCCTTTCAGCGTCTACTTCTGGGCATTGTAATAGGATGTGCAGGACAGTAAGAGGCTCGCCACATTTATCACACAAGGGTGGATCGCCACCGGACAAAAGGTAAGAATGTGTAGTGTGTGTGTGTCCTATTCTAATTCTGCAGAGCACGGTAATGACGACTTAGATATCGGCGGCCAATTACCAAGGTGCGGTTTTATAAGGTGTAGCTTATTTTGTTTTTCCTTATCCCATAAGCGCTGCCAATGAGCTCTGACCTTCTGTTTTAAGAAGGGCTTCAGGTCTAGTGCAGGGACAGTCATGGTTAAAACGGCAGTGCGTTTTCGTGGGCGGATGCTAGCTGGTCCGCCAACACGTTCCCCGATCTCGCGGTGTCCTGGCACCCAGCATACAACGATATTCTGTTTTTGTGCGTAGATCGTGCATAAGATTGAGTAGAGAGAGATGAGGATAGGATTTGTATGTTTTTTCAAAGTTTTCAAAGCTTTTACTACACTTAGGGAATCTGTGTATATAACGGCCTTTTGTAGTTTTAATTGTTGAATGTGTTTAACGGCCGCAAGTATCGCATAGGCTTCCGCTGTAAAATGCTTGTGTTGGGATGCAGAGCGCCGGCATCGGAAAAGGATGGCCCGACCGCAGCGTAAGACACACCAGTTTGAGATTTTGATGCATCGGTAAAGAATTCCGGGTAGGAGTACTTGTGCTGTAATTCAAGGAAGTGTAGGCGGAGGTGTGCAACAGGCGCGTGCTTAGTAACCTCTACGAAAGATACATCGCAATTTATAAGTTGCCACTGCCATGGAGGGAGATTTACAGCAGGAGTCGCCAAAGGGTGCTCAAGGAGTGGCACATCCATTTCTTGAGCTAGGCCCCTCACGCGAAGTGCGTAGGGGCTGTCTTACCGAAGGACGGTTATAAAATAGGTCAGAGCTATGCAAATCATTGATTGTGGTGTGTGCGGGGTGTTCGTGGTTTGCGTTCACCTTGAGGAAATAAACATACGACAGGTAAGATCGTGCAGGTGTAAGGAGCACTCGTTCGATTCCACATAGAGGCTTTCCACAGGGCTTGTCCTGAAAGCACCTGTAGATAGCCGGATACCTAAGTGGTGGATGGGGTCCAGCATTTTTGGCGCTTGACGAGGCAGATGATAAATTATGGCTCCATAGTCTAGACGTGAGCGGATGAGGCTTTTGTAAAGGTTTATCAAGCACTTCTTGTCGCTACCCCATGTGGTGTGTGACAGCACTTTCAGAATGTTCAATGATTTCATACATTTATTTCTTAGGTATTTTATATGAGGTACAAAGGTTAGCTTTGCATCCAGAATCACCCCCAAAAATGTTTCGTTATTAGCAGGTAGACGTTGACCCTGCAGGTCAATGTCCGGATCAGGGTGTAGCCCTCGTTTTCTGGAAAATACGACGCAAGTGCTCTTTGCGGATTTAGACTAAAGCCATTCTCGCCGCCTCTTGGCCACCTTGTTCAGTCCAAGCTGTACCTGCCGTGCACATGTGGCGAGATTGCATGATTTAAAACCTATTTCTACATCATCGACATATGTACAATAAAACATGGTGGGCGGAATGCACATACGCAAGGAATTCATTTTAACTATAAAGAGTGTACAGCTGAGTACCCTCCTCGGGGCACTCCCGTTTCTTGCACAAATGGTCGCGATAGGGCATTGCCTACTCGAACACGGAATGTACGGTTCGACAAGTAGCTTTCTATTATATTTAGCATCGTGCCTCGTACACCCTAGGTGCGAGAGGTCCCTCAATATTCCAAACCGCCATGGTGTCGTACGCCTTCTCCATATCAAGGAATACGGAAAGGAAAAAATTGATTGTGGACAAAAGCTTCGCGAATGTGTGATTCGATACGTACGAGATGGTCAGTCGTGGACCGGCCCTCTCGAAACCCGCACTGATATGGGTCTAGGAGCTTGTTTGATTCCAGGAAATGTAGAAGACGGCGGTTAATCATTTTTCAAACAATTTACATAGACAGCTTGTTAGTGCTATAGGGCGGTAGCTTGAAACAGAAGATGGGTCCTTGCCCTGTTTCAAGACAGGGATAATAATGGCCTCTTTCCAAGATGATGGCATCTCGCCGGAGAAACATACGGCGTTACAGGCAAAGGAGGGTTTTTTGCTTTCAGAGGGGAGGTGTTTCAACATGTCGATTACGTATGTCGTTACCTGGAGCAGAATTGTTGCAACAGTTAAGGGTGCTGCCTGCAGCTCTGCTAAGCAGAAGGGTTGGTTGTATCCCTCAGGTTTTGGGACTTTTACGTTCTAATTTCTGTCGTTCTATTTGTGTTTTGTGCCGTTGAAAGGTTTCAGAGTAGTGTGACGCACTGGATACATCTTGGAAATGTGTGCCCAGGAAGTTAGCCTGGTCTTCCAAAGAGTCACCCTGTGTGTTTACCAAAGGAAGAAAAAGATGTGCTTCCCGGCCCTTCATCCTACCAACTCTGTCCCATACCTTTGCCTCATCCGTGTAGGAATTGATGCTCGAGAGAAATCTCTGCCAACTGTCTCTTCTGGACTGCCGGCGGATTCTTCGGCCTTGCGATTTGACCTGTTTAAAGTTTATTAAATTTTCTGCAGTTGGCGAATCGCGCAGCAAGTTTCAGGCTTTGTTCTGCTTTCTTGCGGGCCTCACGGCACTGCTCATTCCACCATGGAACTCGGCGTCTGCCCCTCAAATTTTTAACATGAGATATACTTTGAGGCGGCGTCGATTATAAGACCAGTAAAATATTGGACAGCTGCATCAATTCCTAAGGAAGACATGTCTGCCCATGAGATGTTAGTCAGAGACTGGAACTTCTCCCAGTCAGCTGTATCGAGCTTCCACCGTGGGGCCTGTGGAGGGGATTTGTTTTCTTTGGCGTTTTCGTAGGTATTGGGAAGTGGTCGCTCCCGTAAGGGTTTTGAACCACTTCCCAGTTAAAATCAGGTAAAAGCGTATGAGACAATGCGATCTATGGATGAATATGTTTTGTTCGCGAGGTTAAAACATGTGGGCTCTTTATTTAATAGGCATGAACCAGTGGAAAAGAGGAAGTCCTCAAGCAGACGACCTCGAGCGTCGCTGCGAGAGTCACCCCACAAGCTGCTGTGCATTGAAATCGCCGAGAACGAGGTAAGGTTCTGGCAATTCATTGATTAAGGAGTGAAATTCATGCTTGTGTAATTGGTAATGTGGGGGTACGTAAAGCGAGCAGATGGTGATGAGTTTATTTAAAAGGACAGCGAACCGCCACTGCTTCCAAGGGCGTTCGTAGCTGTAAACCTTGACAGGCTATGGTTTTGTCCACTATAATGGCAACACCACCGGATGACGCAAAGGCGTCATCGTCTTTACGAAAGACGATATACTGTCGAAGAAAGTTTTTGTGGGTTGACTTTAGATGTGTTTCTTGTATGCAGAATAGCTTTGGTTGGTATTTAGAGAGTAGCTCTTGGATATCATCCAAATTACGAATTAAACCTCTCTCGCGTTCCATTGAATTATTTGGGTATCCATTTTTATTTGTAGTGTAGTGTAGTGTAGGTTATCTGCGTACAAGTACTTTCCTCGTCTAGCAGGTTTTCTCAGGCGCAACCACTCGAGTCGCTTTCTCTTTTTTCAAGCGCTCAAGTGAGATGTGCTTATCCGGCGTCGTGGATGCCGAAGGAGATTTGCTGGTGTCCATTTCCTCGACTGAGGAAGTGAACACCCGCCTTTGGAGTTTTGTCGACTCCGTTTGAGACCTCGCCGCACGCGGAGAGGCCCCTTGCCCCAACAGCCCAGAGGTTGAGGGGCTCTGCTTAGATGCAGGCGGAGCAGGTTTACCTGCTACCGCCAAAGGCAGTAATCCGCCACTGGCTGCTACACGCCAGCCCAGAGGAGGTTGCCTGGGGCTGATGCGGTGCGCCCCCTTACGCACCGCATCGCATACTTAGTTCCTTGAAGGAACGAAAGACGTTTCCGCGCTTCCCCGAACGAAATGTTTTCCTTGACTTTCAGTGCAATGATGTCCTTTTCCTTTTTCCAAGACGGGCACGAGCGCGAGTACGCGGCGTGCTCGCCATCACAGTTGACGCAGTGAAGTGCATTTTCGCGTTTCAGAGCTGTGTTCAGTAGACCCGCATTTTGGACATGTGGGCTGGCCTCGACATGTCTAACCATGACCGTACCCTTTGGCACTGGAAGCATCGTCGGGGATTTGGAATGTATGGGCGGACACGGAGCTTTGTATCCTGTTACAAGTGTGTCTGGAAGAACGCTGGAGCCAAAAGTAATGATTATATGTTTTGTTGGAATATCCTTGCCATCTCGCCTGATTTTAATTCTCTGGACATTGACAACATTCATGTTTCCAGCCGTCAAGAAGTTCAGCATCGGTCAGGTCGACTAAGTCGTCCTCCGATACAACACCTCGGACAGTGTTCATTGAGCGATGTGCAGACACAGTAATGGGGACATCACCAAAGGTCTTTTAGTTGGACAGTTTTGAAAATTACCTTTGTCTCGGACTTCAATGAGGAGATCTCCACTAGCCATTTTTGTGGCTTTGTAGCCTGGGTCCAAGTGTGTCTATTAGGCATCTTGAAACAAGGAATGGGGATAATTTTCGACTGGCTTTGCGGGGTGTGTCACTGTGGATCACATGGTAGCGTGGGAAATTGTCTTTACTCGGTTCAAAAAGTTGGAGGTTTCCATCGGTGCGCACCCTTTTCAGGGAACGATCATTGAGGGGGGGGAAAGTTTTTAGCCATATAATATGGATTACGTTCGGCAGCGGTGGCAGCCACCCACCACCGAGCCCAACAAGGGGACGCTGCAAGACATGAAGAGAAGGCCGCATACGCCAGCTGTGCACCGCCACTATAACCAGATGTGAGGCATCCCTAAGGTGGGGTGGAACACAAGGTTAACCCTTGCCGCCAAGAAAAATAGAAGTAACTAGAAGAGAGGAGAAGACAGGAAAGATAAAAAGTGAGAGAGAAAGACGAAGATGTAGGGAGAGAGAGATAGGAAAAGGCGATCGCCGATTTCCCCGGGTGGGTCAGCCCAGGGGTGCCGTCTACGTGAAGCTGGGGCCAAAGGGGGTGTGTTGCCTTTGCCGGGGGCCTTAAAGGTCCAATCACCCGGCGGCTCAACCCCCCAGGATCCCCTTTTTCCCCGGACACGGCGAAGCCACGCACGGCTAAGCGTGGGAGGAGGTCGAGACCCCCCGTTAGCTCGGGTCCGTGGTGTCGCCACACACCAAACGCCTGCTCGCGCAGACGCCCCTGCGGGGATGCATAAAGATGAGTAAAGGGAGTCAAGGACTGGGTTCTTGTGTTTTTAAGTGTTTTCAGAGCTTTTACTAGCTTAGGGAATCCGTGTAAATTACTGCATTTTGTAGTTTTAGTTACTTAATGTGTTTAACAGCCGCAAGTATCGCATATGCTTCAGCGGTGAAGATGCTTGTATCAGGATGCAGAACGCCGGCATCCGGAAAATGATGGACCGACCGCTGCGTACGACACAGAAGTGTAGGACTTTGAGGCATCTGTAAAGAATTCAGGACATGTGTATTTGTGTTGTAGTTCAAGGAAGTATGTACGGATATGTACAATGGACGCGTGCTTCGTGACTTCTAAGAAAGATACATCGCAATCTATAGTCTGCCACTCCCACGGCGGCAGATACACTGCGGGAGCCATCAAACGGTGTTCAAGTGGCACACCCGTTTCCTCAGCTAGGCCCCTCACATGAAGTGAGTAGGGCTGTCTGAACGAAGGCCGGTTTTCAAATAGGGCAGAGCTGCACGTATCATTAGTTGTAGAATGTGAAGGGCGTTCCTCGTCTGCGTTCACTTTGAAATAATATAGAAAGGACATGTGGGTTCTCTGCAGGTGCAGCGACCACTCGTTAGATTCAACGTAGAGGCTTTCACGGGGCTGGTGCGAAAAGCACCCGTAGAAAGACGAATCCCTAGGTGGTGAACAGGGATCAAGCATCTTTAGTGCAGTTGGAGTCGCAGACAGGTAGATTATCGCCCCGTAATCTAGGCGCGTGTGTATGAGGCTTGTATGTAGGTTCATCAGACACTTTTTGTCACTACCCCATGTAGTGCCTGACAACACTTTCAGTATACTCATGGTTTTTAAGCACTTGTTTTTTAGATACTTGATGTGCGGTATGAAGGTTAGTTTGGTGTCTAATATTACACCCAGGAACTTATGCTCAGTTTTTACAGACAGACGTTGACCGTACAGGTGAATGTCCGGATCGAGATGAAGGCCTCTCTTTCTGGAGAATAGGACACAAGTGCTCTTTTGTGGGTTCAGTTTGAACCCATTTTCGTCTGCCCATTTAGAGACCTTGTTCAAGCCTAACTGAACCTGCCGTTCACACATGGAAAGATTGCACGATTTGAAACCGACCTGAACATCGTCGACATATGTGCAATAAAACATATTGCGGGGGGATGGACAGGCGCAAGGAATTCATTTTGATAATAAATAGCGTACAACTCAATACACCACCTTGAGGCACTCCTGTTTCTTGGACAAATGTTTGAGACAGAACAGTGCCCACTCGAACACGGAATGTCCGATTGGACAGGTAACTTTCGATTATGGTTAACATTCTTCCCCGCACACCTAAATGTGCGAGGTCTCGCAGTATACCAAAGCGCCATGTAGTGTCATAAGCTTTTTCTATATCGAGGAAAACGGAAAGGAAAAAATGGTTATGGACGAAAGCGTCACGGATTTGTGCCTCGATACGTAAGAGGTGGTCATTGGTGGATCTGCCCTCGCGAAATCCGCACTGGTATGGGTCCAGTAGATTGTTTGTTTCAAGGAAGTGTATTAGTCGGCGGTTTACCATCTTTTTCAAAAAAGTTTACACAGGCAGCTTGTTAGTGCGATGGGCCTGTAACTGGTAACGGATGATGGATCCTTGCCTTGCTTCAGAATCGGAATATCTATAGCTTCCTTCCAGGCAGAGGGGGATCTCGCCGTAAAACCAAACAGCATTATGCAGGGAAAGAAGGGTCTTTTGAGTTTCAGAGGGCAGATGTTTTAACATTTCATATACTACACGATCAGAGCCTGGGGCGGAATCGCTGCAGCAGTTTAGCGATGCCTGTAGCTCGGCTAAGACGAAAGGTTCATTGTGTGGCTCGTGTTTTGTGGATTTGCGCACTAGTTTCTGTTTTTCGATTCTTGTTTTGTATTGTTGGAAAGTTGCAGTGTAGTGCGACGGGCTGGAGACCTGTTCGAAATGCGCGCCGAGGAAGGTCGCCTGGTCTTCCAAGCTGTCGCCTTGTGTGTTAACTAGAGGAAGTGAATGTGCTTGTCGTCCTGCTACCTTACCAACCATGTTCCAGACTCTCGCCTCTTGTGTATATGAATTTATTCCGGATAAAAATTTGTGCCAGCTCTGCCTTCTAACCTGTCTGCGCGTTCTTCTGCCTTGAGACTTAATGTTTTTAAAAGTGTCAAGATTCTCGGCTGTCGGTGAGTTCCGAAGCAACCTCCATGCCTTTGTTTTGCTTTTTTCGGGCGTTTCTACATTCATTGTTCCACCAAGGCACACGTCGCTTGCCGGGCAGTCCAGTTGTCTGTGGGATACGTTTAGCTGCAGCATCTATCAGAAAAGCTGTCAAGTACTCTACGGCTGCATCTATGCCTAAGCCAGATATATCAGTCCAACTTAAGCGACTAACTTTATGAAACTGTTCCCAATCGGCTTTGTCTGTGTGCCATTTGGGAACCTGTGGAGGACATTCATTCGATATTGGTGTACTCAGTATTAGGGGAAAGTGGTCACTTCCCCTAAGGATTATTGATGACTTTTCATGTGAGTAGGGGTAGAAGCGACGGAGATGCAATGCTTAGATCTATGGACGAATAAGAGTTGTTAGCGAGACTATAATATGTTGGCTCCTTCCGATTCAAGAGACATGCACCGGAGGAGAAAAGGAAATGTTCTATTAGACGACCTCGCGCATCACAGCGAGGGCCACCCCATAGACTGCTGTGTGCATTCAAGTCTCCAAGGATGAGATAAGGCTCTGGAAGTTGATCTATTAACGACTAGAATTCATGTTTTTGGAGCTTGTAGTGTGGGGGGTATGTATAGAGAGCAAATGGTGACGAGCTTATTCAAAAGAACCGCTCGAACAGCCACTGCCTCAAGGGACGTTTGGAGTGGTAAGTGTCTGCATGCTATTCCTTGATCAACTATAACGGCCGCACCGCCAGATGACGCTACAGCATCATCCCGGTCCTTTCGGAAATTAACGTAACTGCGTAGAAAGTTCGTGTTTTTCGATTTTAAGTGTGTTTCTTGTACACACAGCACTTTTGGTGAGTGTTTGTGTAGAAGTTATTGGACATCGTCGAGGTTTCTGAGCAGTCCTCTGACGTTCCACTGTAGAATTTGTGCCTCCCATTTTAATGTAGTTTGGTGCTGAGTGTACAAAAGTGTTGCCTTAGGTTACAGGGCCTTTTGGGGGCCCTGTAATGCGGGGTTTTTCTTTTTTGGCGCGCTCCAAAGAGCTGCGCCTATCCTTCGGCGTCTCAGTCGCCGGAGGAGGGTGACTTGTGTCCATCACCTCTTGTGAGGTGGCGGATCGTACCTGCTCGGCAGGCACGTTCACGGCGGTTTCGACCCTGACTGCTTTCGCAGTGGCCGGGGTCCGGCAGACTCGGGAGTCTGCTGGCCCTGTTTGGGAGGGGGTGGAGCAGCACAGGCTACTCCAGCCGGGGGCGCTGGTGGCGCGGCCGCGGTCACACTCGGTGTGACACTCGCGGGCGCGAAAAGACGTGGCGCGGCGCCCCGGCGCGTCACATCTGCGAAGGAAGAAGAGGGCTGGTTATGTGGAGTATAACGCTTGCGCGCCTCTTGAAAGGACAAGTTGAATTTAACTTTGAGTTATATTATTTCTTTTTCTTTCTTCCACGAGGGGCATGATCGTGAGTATGCGGGGTGGTCCCCTTCGCAGGTCGCACAACGGGCGGCAGAGTTGCAACCGTCAGACAGATGTTCATTGGATGCACATTTAGCGCAGGTGGCACGCCCTCTGCAGCTTTGCGACCCATGTCCAAAGCGCTGACACTTGAAGCAACGACGTGGATTTGGTATGTGTGGTCTCACACGAAGGTTACAGTAGCCGGTTTCGATCGATTCAGTGAGATTGCTGGTACCAAATGTAATAATTATGTGCTTAGTTGGGATTTGTTAGTCGTTTCGCCTTATCGTGATTCTTTGTACTTTGACAACGTTCTGGTCTTGCCATCCTTCAAGGAGTTCACTTTCACTGAGTTCGAGAAGGTCATCGTCAGAGATGACGCCGCGCACTGTATTCATGGATCTATGTGGGCCCACTGACACTGGGATGTCTTCAAAAGCTACAGGTTTTGATAGTTTCTCCTACTGGTGCTTGTCACGAACTTCCAGAAGAAGATCGCCGCTTCCCATCTTTGTTACTTTGTAACCTGGGCCGATCGCCTCCGTGAGGGACTTTGACACAAGGAGTGGTGAGATTGTTCGGACAGTTTTTGTTTCATGCTGGCTGTGTATAACGTGGTATTTTGGAAACGATTCTTTAGTTAGGCCAAAAGTGAAGTCATCGGTGCGCCACCTTTTCTGGCGGCGATCAGGGAGCGGAGGAAAGGAGTTTCCATAGAATTGATTGGAATTCGGCGGCGATTGTGGCCACCCACCAGCGAGCCCAACAAGGGGACGCTACAAGGTTGAATATCGAACACATGGAGACGCCAGCCATGCATCGCCGCTATAACCTAATATAGCTATCCGAGGTTGAATAACTACACAGGGTTAACCCTCGCCGCCAGGAAAAACTAGGAAGTACCGAAAAGAGAAGATGGCAGGAAAGATAAAAAGTGAGAGATAAAGACGAAGATGAGGGGGGAGAGAGGCAGGAAAAGGCGACTGCCGATTTCCCTAGGTGGGACAGCCCAGGTGTGCCGTCTACGTGAAGCCGGGGCCGAAGGGGTGTGTTGCCTCTGCCGGGGGGGGCCTTAAAGGTCCAAACACCCGGCGTCGGCTCAACCCCCAGGATCCCCTTTTCTCCGGACACGGCTACGCCACGCACGGTAGGCGTGGGAGAGAGTCGAAACCCCCCCCCGTTAGCTCGGGTCCGTGGTGTCGCCACACACCAAACGCCTGCTCGCGCAGACGTCCCTGCGGGGAAGGACAGTTTTATGAAATACGCGACCCATGCGAGTCTTTATGCAGAACATTATCAATTTCTTTATCAAAAACTGCCACTGAAAGAGTTCGTGGGGAAGGTCCTGGCGCCCCCCACCCCTAACTCACGCCGGGTCAACAATTATGAGGTAGCGCATTGCTGAGATATCCGCGAAAAGACTTCAGTACAAACTTAAGCCGGTACGACGCTGGCAATAATGCTAAAGATGAGTAGATAGGACCATAGGTCGGCAATTTAAGGTGAAGCTCAGTCATACTCACTCACGACATATATTTTCCGTTTAAGGTTCACTCCAACTCAGACTCACCCATATTTACCTCAAGCGGACTCACTCGGACTTAGACTCACGAAAATTTCCCTCAACTGGACTCACTCGGACTCAAACCCATCAAAATATTACTCGCCTGGACTAACTCGGACTTACGGCCCAGTCTGAGTGAGTGCCGACCTATGCACTGCAGAAAAAAATATATTCATTTGTAACGCACTGTGTTAAGAGAAAATGAATGATCAATATTGAATATGTCAAATCTTTTTCAGCCATGTTAGCCAAAAACGTTGAAGCAATGTCTACAAGCATACTAGAAGAGAGTGAACCATGTGGTAAGTATGTATTCTAATTTTTTACATCTGACGTGGTGATAAGATTAACGTTCCAACAAGCTGTGCAGAACCCATCGAGTGGAACCTTCATATTGCTCTTGCTATTACATGCCAGAGCCGCATTACTCGGAGATGCATTCTAGAATGCCACAGTGAATAAAAAAGGATACAGAGAAAACTTTTTTGCCCATTTGTTTGTTTTGGGAGACAAACTATTTGTCCCAAGCTCCCCTGCCGCTGTTGTTCCGACAGTATAGCGTTAAGTTTTCAGGTTGTTCCTGATTTAGTCGCAAGTGGAAGGGCATACTCGGCGTATGCAGCCACGTAGTGTGACAACTAATCTGACTTGCTCTCAAGTCTCACATTATTACCAGCCTGTACAAGTGAAGATGAAGCAAGCATGTATTTGATGTTCTTGGTACAATACACAATGACGAAGCTGTTGAAGCTGATAAGCTTGGTACTTTCAAATATGATCTGTGCCTTCATATACCTTTTTGTTTGACAAAGCATCGTCTCTACCTTATTTCTGTTTCTGCAGAGGTGTTTCCATGGAGTTGCAGCACTTGAATGACGCAGGAGACCAGGTGAACACACTGGATCTTTGTGTCACTGTCTGGCAACAGCTAATCACGATTACCAAAGTTGAAAATGAGAAGGCCGTCGCAGTGATGAGCGGAATTGGTTGCTTCCAGCTATTCTACAACATCTGTGAAATATTTACTGAAGCCCGCCTCTCAGAAAACGCTAGAAACTTCTGCAGTTCTAATGAGGATAGTGTTCTCCTGTGCTTCATGAAAGTCTACCATGATACATGGTTCAGCTTGCTAGCTGTGCTTTTTGGAATTTACCGAACGACACCGGCAAATATTTTGAAGGAAGCTATTATGATTTGGCCGGTACTCTCCAACATGCGATATTTCTGCCAAGCGAAGAAACTATCACAGTATCTATGACCATGTATTTCAAGGAGTACCCCGACACACGGATGGTGCTTGATTGCACGGAGATACCCTGTGAAAGGCCGAAGAACCTGAAGTCCAGAATTCTAACGTATGGCCATGACAAGCGCACATACACGGCAAAATTGCTGGTAAGCGAGACCCCAGGTGGTCTTATCAGTTATGCCAGTGCACCATATGGTGGCAAAGCTTCCGACTAATTTATAACCTAAGGCACTGGACTACTTGAAACTTGCATTCCAGCTGTTGACGCAGTTATGGTGGACAAGCGATTTCTTATTCAAGAACTCTGTAAAGAGAAAAACATCAAACTGACCAGGCCGCCATTTCTGAAACTACCTCAGCTGACTTCAGAAGAAGCAGTCACGAACCAGGCAGTTGCAAGGGCCAGGGTCCATGTAGAGCGGGCAGTACAGCGCATGAAGCTCTTCCAAATTCTCCAAAACCGCCTGCATCTGGACTTGTTGCCGTATATTGATGTCATCATCACAGTTATTGTGGGCACAACTAATCTGTCAAATCATATATTCAGTGAGAAACGGTTCCTTCGAAACGACACGAGTGCTCTGTAGTGACACCCAGTGGTAGTTGTTAAACTCCTTTCTGCTGCTGTTTCATTACTGAGGTCAGATACGGGAGCAGCACACGCATGACTTTAGAGGGACTACTGCCTTAGGTTCATTGCACAAACATCACAAATAGGCATCTAGTAGTTGGCCATACTTGACAGTAATGAAAATACAGTAATTAAATTGCTTTTTGTAGCAATGAGTAATGTAATGAATTACCTTTGTGGGCTGGTAATTTAGTAGCGTAAAGAATTACTGCAAGCAAGTAATGTCAAGAAAGAAGGAAATAATTGTAAATCTAAGGGCTCGTTTGCTTTGTTAAACGTAATATTAATGAGAACTAAAAGACAATGATGCCAATATAAGTATAGGGGATGTTATTAGAAGTCATTGTAATGTAAATATGAATAAAGAAAAGTGGACGAAAAGATAACTTGCCACCGGTAGAGACCTAACCTGCAACCTTCGAATAACACGTCCAATGCTCTACCACAGAGCTACAGTGGCGGTCATCCCTCCGTCCACTTTATAGGGTATATACGTGCATTTAAACGTGGGAGCGTCGGCAGCAGCGCAGTTGAGAGCGGAGTCCCCGCTCTGACTTCATACGCCAGAGGGCGCCACTCCAAGATCTCGAGGCAAATAGTCGCAGCGTCAACTTGCGCTTTTACCCAAAGCGGATGTGCGCCAACGCCCCGTGCCATTTGCGCCAGCGGGAGCACCTGTGTTCCATTGGTAGACTGTCTTCGCTTTCCCTCCGCCAGAGTGAAGTGCTCCGGCGCAGAGTTCGTCAGCACCTCCGAATCTGCCGAAGGAATTCACCATTAGACAACTCAACCACGCGCCATGCATGCACTGGCGAAATAACGGCGACCCATTTATATACTAAATTTACTGCTAGCGGTGCGCGATCACGGATGAGGTTGAACGAGTTTTGTATGACGCAACGCTCCTACATTCACTTTCAATTTGAAAACTGCCCTTGAGAGGCGCACGAAAAAAGTGGCCCCTGTCTATACCTACTCCTGAAGTGGAAGGAAAAATGAAAGAACGACAGTCACACGTTGCGCCACACACCACCGCGTAGCCGGAGACGCACACTAGTTACTCCACGCGCCGCAATTTAAAAGAGAGAAACATCTAAGAGTGTCGGGTACTCTATTGTCAACACTTGCAGCGCCTTGCCCTAATCAAAAAACAGGGAGCCTTCATGTGCGTGCCTCCGTAGCATGGAGGCGCGCTCTTGAAGATTACCTAACACAAAGGCGTACCAACTGCGACAGTTGTTAGTTCACGCTAGTCCTGTGTATGCCTGTGGGTTCATTTCGAGTGTCTTTTGTGTTTCAGCGGCTCATGCTGCAAGTATCGAGCTTCTTCGTGTGACATTCTAATTTCTTATTATCGCATTCCTTGCTTCGACCTTGCGGCGAAACTGTGACTTTTTTAATGACACGAGATGCGCCAACAGATTTTTTTCGTGCTTCTACAGTCAAAAAAAAGCTTGCGAGACACAAAAGCAGCAATAATTATGGTTCACAAGGCACAGTCGATGAAGCACTGGGAAATCTATTTAACGTATCTTTTTCATACTGCCCCAGTCGTTGCAGCTATTTTTTTAGATTAAATGCGCACAACTATGAAAATTACTTTGGCATTGCCACATGCTCAACTGGATCTCTTGCACCCCCCAACAAAAAAAAAAGAAAAACGCCAGGCCTGCGCGGAAAGCGCTGCACAGTCACAGCGAAATCTAGAAGAGCGCCATTTTTTCAACCCTTTGCAAACTCTATTGGGGTTACTAATCCAAGTACGCTTGCAAAGTGCCCACTACTCCATTAAGTGATTCCGTGGCTGATGAAGAAGAATTATGGCTGAGCCCTTTGTCAGGGGTTGGAAGCATTCAACGACCCGCTCGAAATGCAATTCATACTGTGTGACGCCTGGTTGCACAATTCGCGTTCTGTGACGCCTGGTTGTTATTTTCCTCTTCTACCACGCTATATTACGTATTACAATAAAACTTCGGTTGGGCCTAGTTGGTACATCGCATTTTAGGTGAAAAATATATTAAAATATGCTAACGCGGTTTCATCCCTACATAACGCTTGTGTTATTGTTATTGTTAATTTGGTGTTTTATGGCGCAAAAGCAGCTGAGGCTATGCTGCGCCAGACACAAGGTGTTAAGAAGAGGGTAGTGAGATGATGAAGTTCTAAAGCTTATTTAAAAAACCACATTCTTTTAGAAAGTTTAGCACGTCAGGCAGGGGTACTAGAGAGTCATCTCCTAACAGCAGAGCAGGGTGTAAGGGTATGTGTTGTTTGTATAGTATGCTGAAATATTTTTGTCTCTGTGTTTCAACGTCTGGGCATGTGATTATAATGTGTAAAAGTGTGAGTGGTTCTTGGCATTTTTCACAGATTGGCTGTTCTTCCTTTCTGAGTAAAAAGTTGTGTGTCAGGTGTGTGTGTCCAATGCGAAGTCGGCATAATATAGCTCCTATAAACCGTTGTTGGTGACGGCAGGTCTTCCATTCACCGAGTATGGGCTTCACCAGGTGGAGCTTGTTATTCGTGCATGTGTCCCACTGTTGTTGCCATTTTGCTTTTAAAGCTAGACGAATTGTTCTCTGGATGTCTTTAAGGGGAATTTTCACATTGGCTACTGTTTTGTGCGCTGCCAATGAAGCATACTTATCTGCTTTTTCGTTTCCAGGTATCCCAACATGACTTGGGACCCAGCAGAAACGGATGGAAACTGCCTGGCTGTTTAAATATACCATGTTTAAAATGTCACCCACTAATGGCTCACATTCGGATTTTATATGTAGAGCTTTTAGTGTGCTAAGTGAGTCGGTGTATATGATTGCTTTCTTGTATTTGCCAGCGATGATTTTCCGAACTGCTTCACTCCAGCCATAAGCTTCAGCTGAAAAAATGGAGAAACTACCAGGTACTCTCACAGAAACTGCACTTTCCGCTGTCGCGATCCCAATACCCACGTGGTTTTCTGTTTTTGAGCCATCTGTGTAAAATTCTTCGTAATTCCTATATTCATACTGAAGTGTATAGAATTCTTGAATTATGTGTTCTGGTGGAGTGCTTTTTTTGTTGAAACGGCCTAGTGAAAACTCGCAAAGCTGTGACAGGTCGAACCATGGCGGCAGTCTTGGTGGTTTAACAGCGACGTGTAGTGCTCCTTCAGGGATGGTATAAAAGCGGCAGTATTCCTCGAAGCGTAGGACAAGTGGTTTGATTAGGTTCGGTTTGTTTAGGTAGTGTAAGCGCGAGTTACACTGTGTGGCAATTTCGTAGCAGATGTGTTCAGGTGACGATTTTATTCTTAAAACATATGACAGGGTTAGTAATGCTCTTCGATGACACAGAGGAGGTTCGTTGCATTCTACGTATAGACTTTGCACAGGCGATGTTCTGTAAGCGCCACTGGACAGACGGAGACCGATGTTGTGTATAGGGTCAAGACGGCGAATGTATGAGTCTCGCGCTGAGTCGTAGACAACGCAACCGTAGTCTAAAATGCTGCGTACAAGAGATCGGTAAATACGTATAAGGCAGAGTCGATCGGAACCCCAGTGCTTATGTGAGAGTACTTTGAGAACGTTGAGTGCTCTGTCTGTCATAGTTTTCAGGGCGTTTATGTGTGCCAGAAAGTTCAGTTTTCGGTCGAATGTGATTCCTAGAAATTTGTATTCTTGTTTTACCGGCATTTCGGTGTTGTTTAGTTTGAGAACAGGGTCAGGCAACAATCCTCCTTTTTGTGTAAAGAGAACAGCGGTGGTTTTTTGGGTTGAAAAGCGGAAACCATTTTGGTCGGCCCATCTCGTAAGTTGATTTATTGTAATTTGGAGTTGCCTTTCACAGGATGATAGGCTGGAGGCGCGGCAGGCGATTTGGAGATCGTCAACGTAGATGGAGTGCATGACTGTAGGGGGTATAGCTCTGTTGATGGAGTTCATTTCGACAATGAAAAGAGTGGTGCTTAGAACGCAACCCTGTGGTACACCATTTTCTTGGACAAATATTTGTGATAATACCGAGCCCAGACGTACTTGGAATGTTCTATTAGATAGGAAATTACATAGGCAGTTAAGCATTCTTCCGCGAATCCCCAAGTTTGCTAGATCTCTGAGAATCCCATATCTCCAAGTTGTGTCATATGCTTTCTCTAAGTCAAAGACGGCGAGACAGAGCTGTTTGTGTAAAAATGCTTGTCGTATTTCTTGTTCCAGCCTAACGAGATGGTCAGTGGTGGAACAGCCCTTTTTGTATCCACACTGGTGTGAGTCTATTAGGCGCTCTGACTCAAGAGTGAAGGTGAGTCTTATATTTATGATGATTTCGTATGTTTTTGCTAGGCAGCTTGTTAACGCAATGGGCCTGTAGCTACTTGGGGATGTTGGGGGTTTACCAGGTTTGAGGAAAGGTATAACTATTGCATTTTTACAATCTTCAGGCATTACGCCAGAGTCCCATATTTTGTTAAAAAACTGGAGAAGTGCCTGCGCCGATGCTTGGGATACGTGTGCCAACATTGTGTAGTGTACCTGGTCAGGCCCTGTTGCCGTTTTTTTACCGGCGGAAAGTACTCTGTTTAATTCCTGCAGTGTAAGGGGAAGGTTGTAAGATTCATTTGAGGTACTGGTAGTAGGTAATCTTTGTTTTTCTGCATTTTCTCTGTATTTCAGGAATGTATTGGTGTAATTTGTGAACATGACACCTCGTAAAAGTGTTCGCCTAATAGGTTGGCCTGGTCTTCTAGTGTTGTTTGTGTGTCTGGACTTGTGAGGAGTGGTATTGTGTAGGAGGAGTACTCTCCTTTAAACTTCCTGACCTGGTCACACATATGTTTGGATGTGACTGAACTGTTAATAGATGATATGTATTTCTGCCATGAATCCTTTTCCGCCTGCCTTGGAATAAATCGGGCTCGGGCTTTTGCCTGTTTGAAATTGATGAGGTTGGTGTAGGTGGGGTATCTTCGCAGAATTCCCCAGGCCTTATTTTGTTGTTTTTTGGCGTCAGTACACTCGCTTGTCCACCAAGGGTTAAGCTTCTTACGTACGATGCCGGATGACTGCGGTATTGCCTTTTCTGCAGCTGAAATCAGTACTTTAACGATCCTTTCGTTCAGTTCCTCAACAGAAAGTTCCGATGAGAAAGCTTCGTCGAGCTCAGCATTTTCTGGAAAAATTGGCCAGTTCGCGAGCTGCAGTTTCCACCGGCGTGGCTTGCTGGTTAAAGTTGGGTAGGATGGTACGAGTTTTATGATGCCGGGTTGATGATCACTACCGTATGACGTGTTGAGAACCTCCCATTTAAGATCGTTAAAAACACACGGTGAACACAGGGCAAGATCTAAGCAACTAAAAGTGCGTGATGTTGGCGAAAAATATGTAAAAGCACCCGAGTTTAAAAGGCAGATATCGTTTGATAAAATGAAATCTTCAACGATCTGCCCTCTTTGATCGGTTTTCTCGCTACCCCAAAGGGTAGAATGATCATTAAAATCCCCAACTAAAATAAATGGTTTTGGTAACTGTTCCACTAGATTTTCTAAGTTTTTAGTGGTAAAAAGGGTGTGCGGTGGAATATATAGCTAGCAGATGGTAATGGTTTTGTATGATAGAATGGTGATGGCTATGGCCTCGAGAGATGTGTTTATTTGGACATCTCGCGTGGGAATGCTGCCCTGTACTACTATGGCTACTCCTCCCGAAAGACGGTTGGAATGTTCGCGGTCCTTTCGGGCAACCGTAAAGCCCTTTAGGAAATTGTCATGTTTTGCACCAAGATTTGTCTCTTGGAGGCAAAAAGCCACTGGTGAGAACTGGTTGATGATGTCCTTTACGTCACCTAAATTATGAATTAAACCTCTACAGCTCCAATGTACGATAAAAGCCATGATGAAATAAAATTAAGCAAATGTACTTGTGGGGATTGTTCGGTTAAAACTAAATATGATAGGTGACATTATTAAGAATTGAACTACAGACAAATGCGATAACGATTTTGGTTATCGCTTGCTTTTCATGGTGATTGGGACCTTTTCCTGTTTGGCGCGCTCCAGGGAGGGCTTGTCTTTCGGTGTCGATGACACCGAGGTCTTTGGATCGACCTCCATCGCCCTGCCAGAGGCGCTGGAAGATCGAGAGCTCGGCACTGAGACGCGGCTCTCAGGCCTTGGTACTCAATTGATTTTAGGGCCCAGCGAGACCGGAGTCTCCAGGCCCTTTGAGGTGGATGGGGCAGCAGACGCTGCTTCCATCAAGGGGGGCGGAAGGAGTCACAACCGGACCACTTTGTGTGGACCCGGAGGACATTTCAGGCCTTTGTGACGCTGCCCCCGACTGCGTCACATCGGCGTAACTTCTCTGGAAAAGGTGAGATAGCCGTTTCCGCGCTTCGTAAAACGAGATCTTTTCACTGATGGTTAAAGCGATGATTTCTTTTTCAGTTTTTCCAGAATGGGCATGACCGGGAATACGCTGGGTGATCTCCCTTACAGTTGACGCAAAGTGGCGATGAAGTGCAATTTTCGGAAGTGTGGTCGTTGGCGCTGCATTTGGCGCATGTTTCCTTTCCTCTGCATGTGTGGGATGCGTGACCGAATCTTTGGCATTTAAAACAGCGTCTGGGGTTTGGGATGTACGGTCTGACATTGATTTTCACATACCCAGCCAAAAGAGAGGTGGGCATTTCACTTGTACCAAAGGTAAGTATGACATGTTTGGTGGGAATTTCTTGGTCGTTGCGGTGGATGATTATTCTCTGAACTTTTATCACTCCTTGGTCTTGAAAACCCTCAAGGAGCTCTTCATCACTTAGGCTCAAGAAGTCGTCTTCGGATATTACTGCCCTGCTGGTATTCAGGGACCTGTGGACAGAGATTGTAACCGTAGTTTCACCGATACTGGCTAGTTCGAGTAGCTTCGGCACTTGTTCTTTTTCAGTTAGTTCGAGCAGGATGTCACTGCTCGACATTTTTGAGGCTTTGTACGTCGGTCCGATCTTTTCCTTGATGCATTTGGCCACCAAAAATGGGGACAGCTTTCTTGCGGGTGTGTTTGCACTGTGAATTACGTGGTACTTTGGGAATCCTATTATTGTCTGTGTGGAGAAATGGAAAGTTTCTTCGGTGCGGCCTCTTTTACGAGACCGATCAATGATGCTGGATGCTTGGGAAGCCATAAAAAAATTAGTGTGTTCGGCAACAGCGCCGACCGCCCACCACGGAGCCCAACAAGGGGACGCGGCTGGACTTGTGGACAAGCCTGCACGATGCCAGCCGTACGCTGTTACTATAACCAAATATACATAGGGGAGAGTCGGGAGGATTGGGACACTTTTCACAATTGTATTTTTAGTTTTCTTGAATTTGAACGCAGAACGATGTTTGATCGATTATAATACAGGTCTAATCAAGCTGCAAAATTTCTGAGACGCACTGGTTCCTATGACTCCTGGTGCAGCTGTAAAAAAATAGTTTGTGATGGCTAAAATCTGTCCCATTCCACCCGCCTCTGTGGGTGGAGTGGGACATCACTTGGGAGGAGTGGGACGTATGTAACACAATGGTCCAAGGGTCTCCAGCTACCATTATAAGCGGATAGTTCACCGTCAAACATTAAACGGAGTTGCACAAACTTTGCTGCACCGATAGTTTTTGACACTGGCAGCTTCATGACAATTTCCGTAATAGGTAAAGTCCCCTTATCTTTCTTAGGAGGAAAGTAGAACTTAGAGCTCTGTTCTTCGTTCCGCAGGAACTGCATACTGACGCTGAGATGTTATTACTGCTCTTGACTCTAGCCATGTAATGAACGCCAATTTTTTTTATTAGAACTGTCAAGAAAAACATCGCCTTTTGTCACTTGAATATATTCATTATAGACCAATTGATTCCACAAATGGCATGCCAGTCATTATCAAAACCTGACATGCCGTTGTCAGACTCGTCAAAGGCAACGGCCAGTGTGCCTTCTTCACTTGAAGAACAGCAATCCTACAGCAAACGCCATTTCTTTTTCTTTTTTTGATAGACTGTGGCGGCAGTCTTGACTGTACTGCGTTCCTTTTTTAGGACAGTCGTGCTAACCTCGGTGAATTCTTCATTCCTATGCTTGCCCAATGTACATGTAAGGACTTTTGTCTTACATTTTTTCTTTTTGCGCTGTGTAACGCGGTGTGGCAGTAGAATAGAGAGTAATGGGACAGTGTCCCGTTCCTCCCTCAACTCAACTGTCCCATTCCTCCCAAACTACGTTTCCCAAAGTAAACAATGTTGAACGGGTAAAGTTCAGTCGTAATGCCTAAATTTTTTCTTTGAAAAAGTACAGCGCTTATGTGTGTTTTTGGAGAACAAATTATATTAGCATCCAGAAAGTGCTTTAAATCTGAGAGCGTTACAATTCAGATAGCAAAAACTTACCTTGGGCGCGCGAAAAGCGCGATTTGCAATTACAGAAAGCTCCATCCGCCAAATACGCCAGCCATTACGCTACGCAATCGGTGTGTTAGCATCATCTAATGAGTAGTTAGCTAACGTCTTTGACGTAACCGCAAGAGAGATAGACGCGCTGTCCCATTCCTCCAAGTGTCCCAAACCTCCCGACTCTCCCCTACCCAAGACTGGATATGATACACAAGGTTAACCCTCGCCGCCAGGAAAACTAGAAGTAAATGGAAGAGAGGAGAAGACAGGAAAGAATAAAAGAGAGAGAGAGAGAAAGACGAAGATGTAGGGAGAGAAGGAGACAGGAAAAGGCGACTGCCGATTTCCCCTGGGTGGGTCAGCCCAGGGGTGCCGTCTACGTGAAGCACGGGCCTAAGGGTGTGTTGCCTCCGCCGGGGGGCCTTAAAGGTCCAATCACCCGGCGTCGGCTCAACCCCCCAGGGTCCCCTTTTCCCCAAGCACGGCTCAGCCACGCACGGCTAGGCGTGGGAGGGAGTCGAAACCCCCCGTTAGCTCGGGTCCGTGGTGTCGCCACACACCAAACGCCTGCTTGCGCAGACTCCCCTGCGGGGGGCTTGTGTAGGGTTTTTGTGCGCAGGAATTTCGAGCACCGGCATAGCTTAGTCATGCGACAAACATACATATTCAGCACACAAAATACGAGAAAAGAAACTGCATAACATTGCCGCTATATTAAGGAAGGTCAACCTGCCGAAGATTTAAAACTGCTTCAATGAAACCAGGTCATCTAACATAGACATCTATATTGGTGGTTCTTCCTGAACACGATACATTCCTCTTATATACTGCATATTCAATAAAATATGCTGTAGTGGAACGAGTCTGTGAGTCTGCATTTTGTACCACCATTATCGTTTTCCATATGCTGTGTATGTATATCAACATAACCATGTCACAGGGTGCTGTATCTGTAGGAAGGAAGGGAATACCATAGGGAGTAATCGGTAAGTATTTCTTTTAAAGTCCGTTGTAGAATGTCCCATAAAAGTACGGCATCCCGGCAGTCTAAAAATATGTGCTCTATCGTTCTGGCTACCTGCATGACTGGCACGGAGGGGACCCAGGTTCGAACTCCAATCCATGTTGGATATTTTTCCTTATTTTGTTTCCATTTTCTTTTTTCGTGCGATAGTGGTTACGGAAACCGGCGGTGGCGGCGGCGGACAACTACGGCACCCTTGTTGTGATATCATACCAGCTTTCTTTGTAAAAAAAAAAGAAAAAAAAGTTAATCGGTATATGCCAACTATCGGACGCCATGGAATAGAGGGTTGAAAAAAAAAAACTTGGTGAATTTTCTGACATAATATTGAATCCAGTGGGTCAAGCGCAAAACACATTGAAACGACATGATAATTAGCTCTATGGTAATCACAGATTAAGGACCTGGACGTTTTTTCCATACTTGTATCATGGAAGCAAGGACAGAAGAAGAATATCCAGATGACACATCTTCGTGCCTTACAGGGAGGTTCGATGAATGTTCAAATAGACGGAAGTCCAGGACGGCTGTAGACAGCAATATAATGAAACTAATTCAACTACGTTGTTAAACGTAAATTAACTTTTGCTAGTGTTACTTCCCAGTAAGCTTGTATTTCCTGATATCTTGGTTATGCGTTCTGTACCAATGCCACCTAGATAATTTCAGGCCTGCTCACTGTTCCTGCTGCGGGTTCTGACGTCACTCAGTTTTGCCCCTCGTGTTTCGCTGCATAGACATGCCTACGCTTGCTCACGCCGCTCGACAGAAATGGAGTGCCAAGCCTGACGAACGCTTTCGTGGCGTGCTGGTGTGCTTGTTGGCGACTGAACAACGTGTTTTTCCGTGTCTGTGAACTGCAGCGTGGATATCTGATGCGCTTTGTGCACTGGGTATTAGCGTAGTATTCGGCTGCAAATCCGCACGATGGGGCGATGCTGCGTGCCAAATTGTCGCGGCAGTTACGACTATGGACCGAAGGTGCGAGTGTTCTCGTTTCCTAAGGACGACCGAAGAGCGAAATGGGAGCGTGCCGTTCGTCGAGATGACATCGACATCCGTTCTCTTCGTGACCCGAAGGTACGTGTGCGTGCATACTACATACTTCTGAGTCGTCCCAATGGCACCATCTCAAACATGTTCCGTTCTTGCTATAAAATAACGATGTCGTGTGCGCTTCTGACTTGTTAGCGTAAGCCTTGACATCGAAGCAATAAACGCGCGTGGCAGTACATTCTCAGAAGAGGCGTTTTGACTTCAGGGTCGGTAGCTATTTGCGAATTGCACCGCGAGCTTCTTGTAATACCTCCGTTTACTTGGTTGAGAAAAAAGGAAGCAGTGCTGGTGCGTTGCTTAGTGAATCGGTTTTGTGCATAGTATTTTCTTGCCGGTCTTCCAACCACTTTTCTGCGGTATTATAATTTAGCGCCCGTCTCGCCGGCACCTTACCCTAATTTGTTTCCTTGAATTATGTACGGATGTACTTCAGCTGAATTTGGATGCCTGTACACGCCTACGGTAAAGCGCTCTCTTAAATGGTTTTCAGGTGTGTGAGCTCCACTTCAAACCGGAATATTTAAGAACCACTACCAAATATACCGATCCAAGAACCGGCAGGACAGACAGTAGAAGCTCCCATGGGGGCTACACGGCTTACTCTAGACGCAATGCCGACGATTTTTCCCAATGCCCCAAGTTATATGAGCCACTACGCACCAGTGCGAGAGGGGCCAGACCAAAAGAGAAACCGCCGCTAATCATCGCATCTAGAAGAAGCCATTCGGCAGTCCATTTCTTTGCATGAAGATCAGGAGCGCCGAAATAAGCTGAAGTCGTATGAGGACCTTGTATCACGCCTGCAAGGTCTCGACCTTGATTTACACCAAATTTTTAAGGCGAAAGCCTTTAATGTCTCATGCTCACGTCCGTCCGTCCGGTCGTCCGTCCCTCCAGCCGTGCCGTGGCACGTTACCAGGTGGGCGCCGGGGCGCGCAAACGGACGTCGGTCGCGTCGGACTCTACAGCGCTCGCGCTTTGCTTGCGTCGCGTCGCGGTGCCCGGCGTCTCTAATTATGCAAGGAGGGAGACGCGCGCATCACGTTCCATTCTGACCAACCCCGTCTCAGTGGGCACAGGCGTTCGAGGAACACACTTGGGAATTGAAAGTGTCCGTCAGTTTAAACGCTGGAACGCGGATAGCGTCTGCGCGATGCGCAAAGCGCGAGAATACAAACGCCTGCGAAACGGAGGCAGATTGGTCTCGTGTGTCGCTGTGATTCGAGGTAAAAAATTAAGCCAACATAAGTGGCAGGTGCTAACATGAAAATCTTGGCATGAATGTCATCTACAATGCCATTTACATGTCACGCTCATGGTGCGCTTGCGTCCAGTTCGCTGGCTTGATATACACCAAAATTTGTATTGCGTGACGTGACTGTATGATGAACACAAATGAGAGGTCCTAACATGTAAATAATGACATGCATATGATGTGCAGCATGATTTGCTTCTTGCTGGCTGCTTCGCATTACATCGATTCTCACAGTGCGTGGGATCTGCCATAAGTGGCAGGTTACCACCTGCCACTTATGATGATTAGTGGGGTTTTGTGGCGCAAGGGCCATGAGTGGCCAAAGAGCGCCATGTCATTTATGAGATGTAAACGTTGACCAATGATTGCGATGACAAAGTGTATTCGGCTGTATAGAGGCCTAAAATAACGCGCTATAAACAAGCGTAAAAGGTGTGTATAGGGTATAAAATTATGGCAGTGATATGGGATGTGATCTATGGGTGTGGGATGAATTACAAATGACCATGGTATATACAAGTAAGCGATCGGAAAAAGAGCACGAATGCCTCCTCAAGGCCTTTGAGGCCAAAGGCTGGGAAGCAGCTACTTCTGAGTGTAGCTACCGCAGCAACAACCGCTGTTGAGAGGTCGTGCTACGGATTTCCTTGATATATGACGTGAAAGTTATGAATGTCTTTTAAAAACGCAAACAATGACTCCTACTTAAAAAATGGTTCTTTGCCTATAAACATGCCAGGATGCAGTGGAATTTGCTCACGGTAAACTAATGGAAAATGTTTTTTTTTCTAATAGAGTCTAATCCACTGCATTGGATGAGAATGTGAATGACAGTGAGTGGGTCACCACATTTTTCGCACACGGGTGGATCACCACCGGATAGAAGATATGAATGTGTACTGTATGTGTGTCCTGTTCTTAGCCTTGTAAGTGTTACTTCTGTGTGGCGGGATTTTGATACTGGCGGCCAATGACCAAGTTGCGGCTTGATAGTGCGCAGTTTATTTTGTGTGTGCGTATCCCATGTGCTCTGCCAATAAGCCCTGATCTTACGTTTAAGGAGAGGTTTTAAGTCAAACGCAGGGATAGCTATTGATGTGTTTGGGGGTGGTTTCGTTGGCGGATGCAGCTAGCTGGTCCGCCAACACGTTTCCTTGTATTTCGCGGTGCCCTGGCACCCAGCACACAACGACATGCTTTTTGAGTGTATAGACAGTGCACAGGAGTGAGTAGAGCGAGACGAGGATGGGGTTTTTGTGTCTTTTCAGAGTTTTGAGGGCTTTGACCACGCTCAGGGAATCGGTGTATATTACCGCACTTTGTAAACTTAGACGTTGAATGTGTTTAACGGCCGCAAGTATAGCGTAAGCTTCCGCTGTGAAGATGCTGGTGTTAGGATGTAGAGTACCGGCATCTGAAAAATGATGGACCGACCGCTGCGTAGGACACAGAGGTGTGGGTTTTTGAGGCATCTGTAAAGAATTCTGGACATGAGTATTTATGCTGGAGCTCGAGAAAGTGTGTACGGATGTGTGCAATTGGTGCGTGCTTGGTAACTTCTACAAAGGATATGTCGCAGTCTATGAGCTGCCACTGCCATGGCGGGACGTATGCCGCGGGAGCAGACAAACGGTGTTCAAGAAGTGGCACACTCATTTCTCTGGCTAGACTCCTCACGCGAAGTGCATAGGGCTGTCTCATGGCAGGGCGGTTGTGGAACAGGACAGAGCTGGACAAGTCATTTATGGTGGAGTGTACGGGGTGTTTGTTGTTTGCGTTCACCTTGAGGAAGTATACAAAAGATAGGTAGGATCTCTGGAAATGTAGTGACCACTCGTTCGAGTCAACGTACAGGCTTTCCACGGGGCTAGTGCGAAAAGCGCCCGTGGAAAGACGAATGCCTAGGTGGTGGACAGGGTCGAGCATTTTCAAGGCTGTTGGTGTCGCAGACTGATAAATTATCGCCCCGTAATCCAGGCGCGTGCGTATGAGGCTTCTATACACATTCATGAGGCATTTCTTGTCACTACCCCATGTAGTGCGTGACAACACTTTCAGGATATTCATGGTTTTTAAGCACTTGTTTTTTATGTACTTGATGTGTGGCATGAATGTTAGTTTAGTGTCTAATATCAGGCCCAGGAACTTATGCTCGGTCTTCACAGACAGACGTTGACCATGTAGGTCTATGTCAGGGTCGGAGTGAATGCCTCTCTTCCTGGAAAACAAGACGCACGTGCTCTTCTGCGCATTCAGTCGGAACCCGTTTTCCTCTGCCCATTTGGAAACCTTGTTCAAGCCAAGTTGAACCTGCCGCTCGCACGCTGTGAGATTGCATGATTTAAAACCGATCTGCACGTCGTCGACATATGTGCAGTAAAACATGTTACTTGAAATGCACAGTCGCAGGGAATTCATTTTGATGATGAAAAGTGTGCAACTCAGGACACCACCCTGCGGCACCCCAGTTTCCTGGACAAATGTTCGAGACAAAGCATTCCCCACTCGGACACGGAATGTGCGTTCGGACAAATAGCTTTCGATTATGGTCAGCATATTACCTCGGACACCCATGTGTGAGAGGTCTCGCAGTATGCCGAATCGCCATGCGGTGTCGTAAGCCTTTTCCATATCGAGGAACACCGAAAGAAAGAATTGGTTATGGACAAAAGCGTCACGGATTTGTGCCTCGATACGTAAAAGGTGGTCAGTGGTGGATCTACCCTCGCGGAATCCGCACTGGAATGGATCCAGCAGATTGTTTGTTTCCAGGAAATGTAGAAGTGGGCGGTTAACCATCTTTTCGAAAAGTTTACACAGGCAACTTGTTAATGCGATCGGCCTGTAACTGGTAACGGAGGATGGATCCTTGCCTTGCTTTAGAATCGGAATTATAATGGCTTCTTTCCAGGCAGAGGGGATCTGGCCAGAAAACCAAATAGCATTATACAGGAAAAGGTGGGATTTTTTGAGTTTCAGAGGGTAGGTGTTTTAGCATTTCATATACTACACGGTCAGAGCCTGGGGCGGACTTATTGCAGCAGTTCAGCGATGCCTGTAGCTCGGCCAGGACGAAAGGTTCATTGTATGCCTCGTGTTTCGTGGATTTGCGCTCTAGTTTCTGTTTTTCGATCAATGTTTTGTGTCGTTGAAACGATGTAGTGTAGTGCGACGAGCTGGAGACCTGTTCGAAGTGTGCGCCGAGAGAGGTCGCCTGGTCTTCCAAGCTGTCACCTTGTGTGTTTACTAGAGGAAGTGAATGCGCTTGCCGTCCTGCTACCTTACCAACCATGTTCCAGACTCTCGCCTCTTGTGTATATGAGTTTATTCCGGATAAAAACGTCTGCCAGCTCTCCCTTCTAGCCTGTCTGCGCGTTCTCCTGCCTTGAGACTTTATGTTCTTAAAACTGTCAAGATTCTCGGCTGTCGGTGAGTCCCGAAGCAACCTCCAGGCTTTATTTTGCTTTTTGCGTGCATTTCGGCATTCACTGTTCCACCAAGGGACACGTCGTTTGGCGGACACGCCAGTTTGTGGGATACAATTTGTGGCAGCATTAATAAGAAAAGCTGTAAAGTAGTCTACAGCTGCATCAATGCTTAGTCCACAGATATCAGACCAACTTAAATGAGTAGCTTTTCGAAATTGTTCCCAGTCGGCCTTGTCTATCTGCCATCGGGGAATCTGTGGGGGGACCTTCATTATGTATTGGTGTGCTCAGAGTTATTGGAAAGTGGTCGCTTCCGTAAGGATTGTTAATGACTGTCCATTGGAGTAGGGGTAGAAGCGATGGCGATACAATGCTGAGGTCTATAGATGAATAGGTATTGTTGGCAAGGTTGTAATATGTTGGCTGTTTTCGATTGAGGAGGCACGCGCCAGAAGAAAAGAGGAATTGTTCGATTAAAGGACCTCGCGCGTCGCAGCGAGAATCGCCCCATAGGCTGCTGTGTGCGTTAAAGTCTCCAAGGATAAGATAAGGTTCTGGAAGTTCATCTATAAATGACTGGAATTCATGTTTGTGTAGTTGGTAGTGTGGAGGTGTGTAGAGAGAGCAAATGGTAACGAGTTTGTTGAACACAACGGCTCTAACAGCTACTGCCTCAAGGGAGGTTTGCAGTGCTAAATGTGTGCATGCAATCCCTTGGTTAACTATAACCGCTACGCCACCGGATGACGCCAGAGCATCATCCCGGTCCTTTTTTTTGTTTGTGTGTTTTGATTTTAAGTGTGTCTCTTGTACACACAGCACTTTTGGATTGTGTTCGTGGAGGAGTTCTTGTACGTCGTCGAGGTTTCGAAGAAGGCCTCGGATGTTCCACTGTAATATTTGTGTCTGCATATTAAGTAAGAAAAGCTGCTGTGTGTACAGTAAGAGAGTGAGGTGTATTCAAGTACACTACTTTGTTTCAGGTGGCAGGACGGTCGTCCGGCCCCGTTATTGGCTTTTCAGTTTTTTGGGCGCGGTCCAGAGAACTGCGCCGGTGTTTCGGCACCAGGGGGCACCGATATGTCCATTGCCTCCCTGGGAGGCACTGGATGCCCGCACGTGCGGGCTGGAAGCTCGAGTTTCGGGCCTCGCCTTGTGAGACGAGGCCTTGAGACCCGACGGCCCTGAAGTCGCCGGTCCCTGTTCTTGAGTTGGCGGAGTAGTCTGAGCTACTGCCGCCTTGGGGGGCAGGAGCCACAGCCGACGGCTCGCTCTGTGCAGGCCGAAGGAGTGGCGGTTGCCGATGCGACGTTGCCCCCTGACGCGTCACATCAGCATAGGTTGTACCGTGGAATGGTGTGCACCTCCTCCTGGCTTCCCTGAAGGAGATGTTTTCCCTTACTTTCAATGAAATGATGTCTTTTTCTTTTTTCCAAGCTGCGCAAGACCGTGAGTACGCTGGGTGGTCCCCACCGCAGTTGACACAGTGACAAGGGGAATTACAGTTTTCAGAAGTGTGTTCCTTTGATGCACATTTGGCACATGTGGACTGACCTTTGCAGACATTGGAGCCGTGACCGTATCTTTGACACTTAAAACATCTTCGTGGGTTAGGAATGTATGGGCGAACCCGTAGTTTTGTGTAGCCTGTCTCGATGTGCTCTGGCAGTTCGCTGGATCCAAATGTGAGTATAATGTGCTTTGTTGGTTTGTCTGTGTTGTCCCTTCTTATCTTTATCCTTTGTACGTTGACAACATTTTGTTCTTTCCATCCGTCAAGAAGCTCAGCGTCAGATAGGTTCAAGAGGTCATCGTCAGAAACGACGCCGCGAACGGTGTTCATAGATCTATGTGGGGTGACTATGATAGGGATAGAACCAAATGATGTCAGATTCTGGAGAGAGAGAGAGAGAAATAACTTTATTGCGTCCAGCGGTTTGGGGAACAGGTCCCCGCCTAAACGGCGGCCAGTAGCCCTTGGGTCCTGGCGGCGTTTTCGGCCAGCTGGACGGCCCAGAGTTGCTCGTCCGGATCCGAGCTTAGCAGTAAGGCCTCCCACTGCTCATCGTTATCTATATTGCGACCCTGTAGGGACGCCTGAGGGCAAGCCCACAGAATGTGTCGCAGATTCGCCCGTTCCCTGCATAGCTTTTCAGGTTACGATCACGTGTAAGAGGGGATGCGCTTAACATATCAGGACTATAATGTTTCGGCAGCGGTGCCAGCCGCCCACCACCGAGCCCAACAAGGGGACGTGGCAGGAGTTGTTGAACAAATCCTGCCAACGCCAGCCGTACAACGCTTGCTATAACCTAATATGGAATAGCCAAGACTGGGTACCCACACAAGGTTAACCCTTGCCGCCAGGAAATTTGGAAGTAAACGGAAGAGAGAAGTAGACAGGAAAGATATAAAAGTAAGAGAGAAAGACGAAGATGAGGGGAGAGAGGGACAGGAAAAGGCGACTGCCGATTTCCCCTGGGTGGGTCAGCCCAGGGGTGCCGTCTACGTGAAGCCGGGGCCAAAGGGGTGTGTTGCCTCTGCCGGGGGGGTCTTAAAGGTCCAAACACCCGGCGTCGGCTCAACCCCCCAGGATCCCCCTTTTCCCCGGACACGGCTTAGCCACGCACGGCTAGGCGTGGGAGGGAGTCGAAACCCCCCCCGTTAGCTCGGGTCCGTGGTGTCGCCAGACACCAAACGCCTGCTTGCGCAGACGCCCCTGCGGGGCACCTGCCACTTATGTTCGCTTAATTTCTTACCTCGAATCGCACCGAGACGCGAGACCAATCTGCCACCGTTTCGCATGCGTTCGTATTCTCGCGCTCTGTTCATCATGCAGACACCATCCGCGTTCCAGCGTTTAAATTGACGGACAATTTGTCAATTCCAAAGTGTGTCCCTCGAACGCCTGTACCCACTGAGACGGGGTCCGTAAGAATGGAACGTGATGCACGCGTCTCCTTCCTTGCATGATTAGAGACGCTGGGCCCAGCGACGCTACGCAAGCAAAGCGCGAGCGCTGTAGAGTCCAACGCCACCGGCGTCCGTTTGAGCGCCCCGGCGCCGATTGGCACCGTGCCAGGGCACGGCTGGAGGGACGGACGTGAGCATGAGACATTAAACGCATTCGCCTTAAAAATTTCGTGTATATCAAGCTGGCGAAACGGCTACGAGGGTGTCATGAGCGTGGCATGCAAGTCATGTCAGTCATGACATGTTCTTATTTCCAAATAAGCACTTGGCATTTATATTTATGTTCGTCATACAGTCACGTGACGCAATACCACATTTGGTGTATATCAAGCTAGCGAAACAGCCGCGGGAGTGCCATGAGCATAGCATGCAAGTCATGTTTCACATGACATGTCATGGTTTTCATATTACCACTTGTCATTTATGCTCGCCATACAGTCACGTCCCTCAATACCAAAGTTCGTGTATATTATGCTTGCGAAACGGCCCCGAGAACGTCATGAGCGTGGTATGCAAGTCATGTTGCACATGACATGTCATGATTTCCATATTACCACTTGGGATTTATGTTCGTCATACAGTCACGTCACGCAATACCAAATTTGGCGTGTATCAAGCTAGCGAAACGGCCGTCAGCGCGCCATGAGCGTGGCAGGTAAATCATGTTGTACATGACATGCCTGTCATGATTTTCATATTACCACCGGTCATTTATGTTGGTCATGCAGAAATGTCGCATCGTACCAATTTTTGGATATATCAAATTAAGGAAACGGCCTCAAGAGCACTATGGCCATGGCGTGTAAATCATACTTTTCATGACAAGTTAGTGATGATTTTCATTATATGACCAGTCATTCATGTTAGTCACACAGTCATGTTATGCCATACCAAATTTGGTATAAATCCCATGAACGATATGACCAGGAGAGCCCAAAGTCGTAGGCGGCTAGATAGATAGATAGATAGATAGATAGATAGATAGATAGATAGATAGATAGATAGATAGATAGATAGATAGATAGATAGATAGATACGCTCAAAGTCGCCGAAGTTCGCTAACAAATGCTTCGCATTTAAAAAACCGGCAGATCCCACGTACTGTGGGAATCGATATGATGCGAAGCAGCCAGCAAGGAGTAAATCATGCTGTACATAATGTGCATATCATTATTTACATGTTAGGACCTGTCATTTGTGTTCTTCATACAGTCACGTCCCGCAATACAGATTTTGGCGTATATCAAGCTAGCGAAGTGGACGCAAGCGCACCATGAGCGTCGCATGTAAATGTCGTTGTAGATTACATGCGTGCCAAGATTTTCGTGTTACCACCTGCCACTTATGTTCGCTTAATTTCTTACCTCGAATCGCACCGAGACGCGAGACCAATCTGCCACCGTTTCGCATGCGTTCGTATTCTCGCGCTCTGCGCATCATACAGACGCCATCCGCGTTCCAGCGTTTAAATTGACGGACACTTTGTCAATTCCAAAGTGTGTCCCTCGAACGCCTGTACCCACTGAGACGGGGTCCGTAAGAATGGAACGTGATGCACGCGTCTCCTTCCTTGCATGATTAGAGACGCTGGGCCCAGCGACGCTACGCAAGCAAAGCGCGAGCGCTGTAGAGTCCAACGCCACCGGCGTCCGTTTGAGCGCCCCGACGCCCATTGGCACCGTGCCAGGGCACGGCTGGAGGGACGGACATGAGCATGAGACATTAAACGCATTCCCCTTAAAAATTTCGTGTATATCAAGCTGGCGAAACGGCTACGAGAGTGTCATGAGCGTGGCATGCAAGTCATGTCACTCATGACATGTTATTATTTCCAAATGAGCACTTGGCATTTATGTTCGTCATACAGTCACGTGACGCAATACCACATTTGGTGTATATCAAGCTAGCGAAACGGCCGCGGGAGTGCCATGAGCGTAGCATGCAAGTCATGTTTCACATGACATGTCATTGTTTTCGTATTACCACTTGTCATTTATGCTCGCCATACAGTCACGTCCCTCAATACCAAAGTTCGTGTATATTAAGCTTGCGAAACGGCCCCGAGAACGTCATGAGCGTGGTATGCAAGTCATGTTGCACATGACATGTCATGATTTC
The DNA here is from genome assembly GCA_030522465.1 of Rhipicephalus appendiculatus. Classification (NCBI taxonomy): domain Eukaryota; kingdom Metazoa; phylum Arthropoda; class Arachnida; order Ixodida; family Ixodidae; genus Rhipicephalus; species Rhipicephalus appendiculatus. The sequence goes on from JALIZH010012236.1 coordinate 175,638, forward strand.
CATATTACCACTTGGGATTTATGTTCGTCATACAGTCACGTCACGCAATACCAAATTTGGCGCGTATCAAGCTAGCGAAACGGCCGTCAGCGCGCCATGAGCGTGGCAGGTAAATCATGTTGTACATGACATGCCTGTCATGATTTTCATATTACCACCGGTAATTTATGTTGGTCATGCAGAAATGTCGCATCGTACCAATTTTTGGATATATCAAACTAAGGAAACGGCCTCAAGAGCACTATGGCCATGGCGTGTAAATCATACTTTTCATGACAAGTTAGTCATGATTTTCATTATATGACCAGTCATTCATGTTAGTCACACAGTCATGTTATGCCATACCAAATTTGGTATAAATCCCATGAACGATATGACCAGGAGAGCCCAAAGTCGTAGGGGGCTAGATAGATAGATAGATAGATAGATAGATAGATAGATAGATAGATAGATAGATAGATAGATAGATAGATAGATAGATAGATAGATAGATAGATAGATATGATGATTAGTGGGGTTTTATGGCGCAAGGGCCATGGGTGGCCAAAGAGCGCCATGTCTTTGATGTGATGTGAGCGATGGCCAATGATTTCGATGACAGGGTGTATTACGGCTGTATAGGGGCCTAAAATCACGCGCTAATAGAAGCGTAAAAGCTGTGTATATAGTATAAAATTATGGTGGTGATACGCGATGTGATCTATGGGTTTGGAATGACTTGCGAGTGAGTATGATATCTACAAGTGAGAAACGTAAAATAGCACGAATGCCTCCTCAAGGCCTTTGAGGCCAAAGGCAGGGAGGTAGGTGCCTATTTAATACAGCTCCTGGAGCAACAACCTCTTTTCAGAGGTTGCGCTACGGATTGCCAGGGTATATAACGTTAAAGCTATGAATTTCTTTTTAAAAACGCCAACACAGACTGATGTTTAAAAAGCGGTTCGCTGCCTATGAACATCGATGGGTGAAGTGGTATATGTTCTCGATAATGTGATGGGAAGTGCTTTTTTTCTTATATCATCTAATCCACTGCACTGAATGAGAATGTGTATGACCGTGAGTGGTTCACCACACCTATCACACAAAGGTATATCACCACCAGACAAAAGGTATGAGTGTGTGCTGTGTGTGTGTCCTGTCCTTAGCCTTGTAAGTGTAACTTCTGTGAGACGTGATTTTGATACTGGCGGCCAATTCCCGAGATGTGGTTTTATGAGGTGAAGTTTATTTTTTGTTTGGCTGTCCCACAAGCGCTGCCAACAATCCCTGAGCTTTCGTTTAAGAAAGGGTTTCAGGTCTAGTGCAGGGACTCCTATGGATGTATTGGCAGTGCTGTGGGCGGACGCAGCTAGCTGGTCCGCCAACACGTTTCCTTGGATCTCGCGGTGCCCTGGCACCCAGCACACTACGACATGCTGTTTGAGCGTGTAAATTGTACATAATATTGTGTATAGTGAGACAAAGACAGGATTTTTGTGTTTTTTCATTGTTTTTAGAGCTTTTACCACACTCAGAGAATCAGTGTATATTACTGCCTTCTGTAGTTTTAGTTGTTTAATGTGTTTGACGGCCGCAAGTATCGCATAGGCTTCTGCTGTGAAGATGCTTGTATTAGTGTGCAGAACGCCGACATCTGAAAAAGATGGACCTACGGCTGCGTATGACACAGAAGTGTAAGACTTGGAGGCATCCGTAAAGAATTCAGGACAGGTGTACTTGTGCTGTAGTTCAAGGAAGTACGTATGTATATGAGCAAGAGGGGCGTGTTTCGTGACTTCCACGAAGGACACATCACAGTCTATGAACTGCCATTGCCACGGCGGGAGATTCGCAGCGGGGGCCGCCAAACGGTGTTCGAAAAGTGGCACACCCATTTCCTCAGCTAGGCCCCTCACACGAAGTGCGTAGGGCTGTCGCATCGAAGGGCGGTTGTGAAAAAGGGCAGAGTTGGACAGGTCGTTGACTGTGGAGTGTGAGGGGTGTTCCGTGTTTGCGTTCACCTTTAAAAAAATACACAAATGATAAATAGGATCTTTGAAGATGGAGCGACCACTCATTTGATTCTACGTACAGGCTTTCTACGGGGCTAGTGCGAAAAGCGCCCGTAGATAGGCGAATGCCTAAATGGTGAACGGGGTCAAGCATCTTTAAGGCGCTAGGCGTCGCAGACTGATAGGTTATTGCCCCGTAGTCTAAGCGGGTACGTATGAGGCTTCTATAAAGATTCATCAGACATTTTGTATCGCTGCCCCACGATGTCCGCGACAAGACCTTGAGTATATTCATAGCTTTCAAGCACTTGTTTTTTACGTACTTAATGTGTGAGATGAAGGTTAGCTTACAGTCTAGGATTAGGCGCAAGAATTTGTGCTCCGTCTTCACAGAGAGATGTTGACCATGCAGGTCAAGATCTGGATCTGGATGGAGGCCTCTCTTTCGAGAGAACAGGACGCAGCTGCTTTTTTGAGGATTAAGAATAAAACCGTTTTCGTCTGCCCATTTTGAGATCTTATTCAGGCCTAGCTGGACCTGCCGCTCACACATTGAAAGGTTGCATGATTTAAAACCGACTTGCACATCGTCGACATATGTGCAATAAAACATATTTCGGGGGACGCAAAGACGCAGGGTATTCATTTTGATGATAAAAAGTGTACAACTAAGTACACCACCTTGCGGCACTCCTGTTTCTTGGACGAATGTTCGAGACAAAACACTGCCTACTCGAACACGGAATGTCCGGTTGGACAAGTAACTTTCAATTACGGAAAGCATTCTACCACGCACACCAAGGTGGGACAAGTCTCTCAAAATTCCAAAGCGCCATGTCGTGTCGTAAGCTTTTTTCCATATCGAGGAACACAGAAAGAAAGTATTGATTGTGGACGAAAGCGTCTCTGATCTGTGCCTCGATACGTACTAGGTGGTCAGTGGTGGATCTACCTTCTCGAAACCCGCACTGGAATTGGTCAAGCAGGTTGTTTGTTTCAAGGAAATGTATAAGTCGGCGGTTAATCATCTTTGCGAAAAGTTTACATAGGCAGCTTGTTAGTGCGATGGGTCTGTAACTCGCAGCGAAGGATGGATCCTTGCCTTGTTTCAAAATGGGGATGACAATAGCCTCTTTCCAAGAAGTAGGGATCGCGCCGGAAAACCAGATAGCATTGTACAGGGAAAGTAAGGTTTTTTGCGTTTCGAGAGGTAGGTTTTTCAACATTGCATATACTACACGGTCAGAACCTGGGGCAGATTTATTACAGCAGTTTAGAGATGCCTGTAGCTCAGGTAGACAAAAAGGTTCATTGTATGCCTCGTATTTTGTACATTTCCGCTCTAGTTTCTGTTTTTCTATTCTTGTTTTGTAGCGTTGGAAGGCCTCGGAGTAGTGCGCGGAGCTGGACACTTGTTCGAAGTGCGCGCCCAGGGAGTTCGCCTGGTCTTCCAAACTGTCGCCTTGCGTGTTTACTAGAGGGAGTGAATATGTTTGTCTTCCTATTACCCTACTGACCCTGTTCCAGACTTTACCCTCGTGTGTATATGAAGTGATGCCTGATAGAAACTTCTGCCAACTTTCCCGTCTCGCTTGTCGGCGCGTCCTCCTACCTTGTGACTTTATGTTCTTAAAGTTTATAAGGTTCTCCGCTGTCGGAGAGTCCCGAAGCAACCTCCACGCTTTGTTTTGCTTCTTTCGTGCGGTTCGACAGTCACTATTCCACCATGGCACCCGTCGTTTGCCAGACAGTCCACTTGTTTGTGGAATACATTTAGTTGAAGCATCAATCAAGAGAGCTGTGAAGTAGTCCACAGCAGCTTCTATGCTGAAGCTACACAGGTCATCCCAACTTAAGACTGTCAGTTTTCGAAATTGTTCCCAATCGGCTCCGTCTGTCTGCCATTTGGGAACGTGTGGAGGACTTTGATTTGCTATTGGTGTGCTGAGAACTATTGGGAAGTGGTCACTTCCATAGGGATTCCCAATTACTTCCCAGTTAAGGAGGGGAAGAAGGGACGGAGATGCAATGCTGAGGTCTATGGATGAGAATGTTCTATTTGCGAGATTGTAATATGTTGGAAGTTTCTGATTCAGAAGACATGCGCCAGAAGTGAAAAGGAACTGTTCAATGAGACGACCTCGCGCATCGCAACGGGAATCACCCCAGAGACTGTTGTGTGCATTGAAGTCCCCCAAGGGCTAGATAAGGTTCTGGTAACTGATCTATTAGGGACTGGAATTCATATTTTTGTAGATTATGGTGTGGGGGGTATGTAGACAGAGCAGATTGTTATCAGTTTATTGAAGAGAACGGCTCTAACAGCCACTGCCTCAAGCGAAGTTTGAAGAGGTAAATGCGTGCACGTTATTCCTAGATTGACTATAACTGCTACACCACCGGATGACGCCATGGCATCATCTCGGTCCTTTCGGAAGATTACGTAATTGCGTAGGAAGCTTGTGTGTTTTTCTTTCAAGTGTGTCTCTTGTACACACAGTACTTTTGGATTGTGTTCGTGGAGGAGTTCTTGTAGGTCATCGAGGTTTCGAAGAAGGCCTCGGATGTTCCACTGTAATATTTGTGTCTGCATATTGAGTAAGAAAAGCTGCTGTGTGTACAATAAGAGAGTGTGGTGTGTTCGAGAGAACTAGTTTATGTTTCAGGTGGCAGGACGGTCGTCCGGCCCCGTTATTGGCTTTTTAGTTTTCTTGGCGCGTTCCAGAGAACTGCGCCGGTGTTTCGGCACCACGGGTACCGTGATGTCCATTGCCTCCTGGGAGGCACTGGATGCCCGCACGTGCGGGCTAGTGTTTCGAGTTTCGGGCCTCGCCTGGCGAGACGAGGCCTTGAGACCCGACGGCCCTGAAGTCGCCGGTCCCTGTGCTTGGGTTGGCGGAGTAGTCTGGACTACTGCCGCCTTGGGGGGCAGGTGCCACAGCCGACGGCTCGGTCTGTGCAGGCCGAAGGAGTGGCAGTTGCCGATGTGACGTTGCCCCCGGCGCGCCGCATCAGCGTAAGGTGTGGTGTAGAAAGGTGCGCACCTGTTACGGGCTTCCTTGAATGAGATGTTTTCTTTGAATTTAAGAGTGATGATGTCCTTCTCTTCCAATTTGGACATGAACGCGAGTAGGCTGCATGGTCGCCATCACAGTTGACGCAGTGCGGTGTGTTAGTACAATTATCGGAGGGGTGTCCTTGGTCTCCACATCTTGCGCAAGTTTCCTGACCACGGCAGCTCTGTGAGCCGTGGCCAAATCGTTGACATTTAAAACACCGTCTAGGATTGGGGATGTACGGGCGGACTGGAAGTTTGATGTAACCTGTTTCGATATTTGTTGGCAGTAAACTGGATGCGAATGTTAGTATGAGATGCTTGGTAGGAATTTCTCTGTTCTCGCGTCTGATGATGTTTCGTTTCACATCAGTGACATTTTGCTCTTTCCACCCCTTCTAGGAGTTCTTGTTCGGACAATTCGAGTAAGTCTGCTTCTGAGACGACTCCACGTGATGTATTCATCGATCGGTGAGGCGAAACAGAGATTGGAATGTTGCCAAAGGATGCTAGACTGCCAAGTTTTTCAAAGTGGTGTTTTTCAGGGAGCTCGAGCAGTAGGTCACCGCTTGCCATCTTCGTTACCTTGTAACCTGGTCCGAAGACTTCGGTCAGCGATCTTGACACAAGAAATGGGGAAAGTGATCTGGCTTGTTTTTTCTGGGGTTTCACAATGAATAACGTGGAATTTCGGGAAGGATAGTTCGGGGCGGTTGAAGCGCGATAGATCTTCGGTGCGTACCCTTTTGTGAGGGAGACGATCAAGTAGACGGGGGAAATGAAGGTGTTCCCATGATATTTTCTTTGTTTCGGCAGCAATGGCGGCCACCCACCATGGAGCCCAACTAGGGGACGCTGAAGCACTTCTATGAGGCTGCAGACGCCAGCCGTGCATAGCCACTATAATCGAATATAATGTGCCCAAGAGAGGACACATACACAAGGTTAACCCTCGCCGCCAGGAAAAGTAGAAGTAAATGAAAAGAGTAGAAGACAGGAAAGATTGAAAGTGAGAGGGAAAGACGAAGATGTGAGGGGAGAGAGAGACAGGAAAAGGCGACTGCCGATTTCCCCTGGGTGGGTCAGCCCAGGGGTGCCGTCTACGTGAAGCAAGGGCCAAAGGGGTGTGTTGCCTCCGCCGGGGGGGCCTTAAAGGTCCAATCACCCGGCGTCGGCTCAACCCCCCAGGATCCCCTTTTCCCCGGACACGGCTCAGCCACGCACGGCGAGGCGTGGGAGAGGGGGTTGAACCCCCTCGTTAGCTCGGGTCCGTGGTGTCGCTACGCACCAAACGCCTGCTTGCGCAGACGCCCCCTGCGGGATAGATAGATAGATAGATAGATAGATAGATAGATAGATAGATAGATAGATAGATAGATAGATAGATAGATAGATAGATAGATAGATAGATACGCTCAAAGTCGCCGAAGTTCGCTAAGAAATGCGTCGCATTTAAAAGCCCCTCCAAGGGCCGTCGCCTAAGGGATCATCTCCAAGACCCCGTAAGGAGTTGGACTGGCAAGCTGATAGAATTTCTTAATAATTTTCTGCATTGGTTGGACACATCGCGAGACATCAAGATGGATACAGGCGCACTGTCCACAGAAACCCACTCATGCATTGCGGCTCACTTGTTACTCACTCGTAGAGCTGTGCCGTTACTGCCTTGAAGAATTGAATTTCGACTACGTGTTGCTGGGCAAATTGCAGACGGATAGTCTAGAAGAAAGGTTCGGACAGTACCGTCGGCTGTCAGGAACTAATTATCACATCTCAACACAGCAAGTGTTCGAGTCCGAGAAAAAACAAGACAGTTTGGTCTTTCCAGATATGCAAGAAATAGAGAAGCCGTGCGCTGTAGCACTTGACGGGTCTCAGTTGAGAGGAGTACGGTACAAATGTATCACACCGTGACATAGCAAATAAGGAGTCAATTTTGCCAGTAATTACATACATCGCTGGCTTTTGCGCCCATGCTGCGTTCAGGAAGCTTCCTTGAGAGTATTTTGGCAAGAGTATTACATCTCAGGATCGTGCAATTCTACTTCAGAAGAATCACCTCATGAAAACCTTTCGAGAGGCGCTGTGAAGTTTCCGAAGCCGGCTGTCGTTAATGCAGTTTCTTATGCCCACATTGTTCTTGAACAGCTTACCAGCAAAGAGAATACAACACGTTTTCATGCAACGTCAAAACAGAGGGAGCTCCTTGTGTCCGTCACTAGACATTTTTGTGAAACTGAAGATTTCGATGTCTGTTGCAATGGTCATCACTAGAGACCGGATTATAGGCAAATGCCTATTTTTTTCCTTACGTTCCTATCGCGCCATTTTGATATATGAGCATGAATTAGGGGTAAAGGAGGGCTTTTATAGTGTTTTTATAGTGCCTATAAATGCCTATTTTAGGGGGTTTGTGCCTAAATGTCTATAAGTGCCCATGAATGCCTATTTTCAAAATTGGTGCCTATATGAACGCTATTTAGCCTCAAATTTTGCTTTCGAGTACAGTTTGAGACCGTAATTCATGTTACCGGGCAAAATTGACGTTTCGGAACTTTATGGAGTGCAACAACCTAGTTCCCTAGTTCAACAAACATCCGGGAAGCAACCGGTAGCAGCAGTGAAATGGGACGCGCCGGCCCCCTTACCCCACCGCACTGACATGGCGCGAGCTGTTGGAGCAGGGGAGAGGAAAAGACGCTATTTCTGCAACCCTAAATGGGAGCACGTCCCAGCGTGTACAGTGGAATGGGGAGAGGAAAATAAAGGCGGGAAGAGGAGAGGGGAAGAAGAGGAGAGTGGCTTCTATGGCGGAGGACGTGGCGGGCGGCTTTTACCGCCGGTTTTCCGGTCCAGTGTTCCAAAGGAATTGAAGCACCTCTTTGAAGACTTGGGCGTGGTGGGGGGGGCAGAAAACAGGAGGTGCCTGCGCGCAGCTGCAGGAATATGGAGAGCGAATGCGAAACAGGAGGTGCCTGCGCGCAGCTGCAGGAATATGGAGAGCGAATGCGAAACCATGGAGTGCCGTCAGGGGAAAGTAGAAAATAGGTAAAAAAATCAGATGTGCACATGGATTTTGTTTCGTTTGTAATTTACTCTTAAAGGGCGCTTCACCAGGTCACATGAGAAGTTTTAGTCAGATACTGGAAGTGTTCGCGTGCCCAATGAAGAGCTTTGTACCACAAGAACTTTTAATTGGTTCATTACGAGCCGCGAAAGCATGATGCCGGTAGGTGAGCTTGAAACCTTTGCCACTCGCAAGCCAAATTCCTTCCCTGCCCTCTTCGGTATCAGCGAAACTCGGAGCCTGAAGATCACACGACGTTGACGCATCAACCCGCCATGCACACGCAAGATTACACTATGTGCACATGACATGCCCAAGCCAGGTCGTGCGCACAAGCGGCGTTGTATCGTTTCGGCGTTCGCTCTATAGTGTACTGCCTGTTTCTGTGGGATGGATCCGTCTATGCGTTTGGAGAGGCTGGCATGGATCATGTATCCTTACCACGACACAGCGCGTCGCACAGCTGGAACTGCTGTAAGGGACAATGCACCAAAAACATGCTAAGCGTGGTCAGGGCTGGCGCCGGCACGACGCGGGAACGGCGAGAACACGAACACAAAAGAAATATAGGCAGCTGAGTCTCGCATCGCTCTCGACTCGAAGAAAAAACTAAAGAAAAACGCGCGCACATTACGTTTTTATGTTTTGATATTTCTATTAACTTTCAATCTTCTATTCAAGCAACAGATTGCACAAATTACACATGTAGCCTCGAATAATTCTCGCAGTTTCATGTACTTCTGTGACATACACAGGACCATTCCTTGTTGAACTTCACCTCCCCCCACGTTGGTGCGCGCGCCCGTGAGATAAAGGGCACGAGGCATTCAGTCTGACATTTCACCTCCTTCCGGGGAGCGTAGCGTTGCGAATCTTGGCAGACGTGATCGTTACCGCCGTGCATGCATTACACTTCTAGCTCGAAACGCTCAAACCTGGTAAGGGGCCCTTTATGGTATTCACACAAAGAGGATAAATTCACCCTGCGCTATTAGACCCGGCCAATACGAGGCTAACAGACCGTTCTGGCCTTTTAGTGGTCTAGCTATTGAATCCTGTGCTGCCCTTCCCAGCCATGCCGAAAAGAAGCAGACCCAGGAGCGTGTTTATTCGATGGTGGACACTTAAATTACCATTCTGGACAATAAAAGGAGAGACCGTGTTCTGGAAAGCGTGCCCGAAAAGGGACCATTGCATGGCTATGTTAAATCATTAACGCCTTTGTACAATCATAAAATATAACATTTGTTTGGTTTCCTGTCGTAGACCAGGTCGCGCACGTCCTTATTCGAAAATTTGAGTTTTTGTAAAAATTTATTGTGCCTATATTTACGATTTTGGGGGGCCTAAAACTGTGTTTTTCCTGCCTATTTTTGGCGCCTAAAAACACGATTTTTAGTGCCTAAAAATCCGGCCTCTAGTCATCACCCTGACATTGTGCTGAACGACATGCTTGTGGCAGCAGCGAACACTCTTCTCAGTAACTACGTCTCCATGAAGACAGATGTTCCAAAGAGTACAATAGCGCTAACTCGGCAAAGAAAGCTGCACAAACTTAGCAGATGAGTAGGACCGTTTCTGCGCATCTTCTAGATAGTATGTGTGTGTGCGTGTGCGTGCGTGTAAATGAAGAATAAATAAAATGTACCTTGTTATTTCGTCACTTTGTTGAGCCATCAAACTTTGCTCTTACAAATCGGCCACATGTTCGATAGCGCACAATCTTTTCTGACTTTTTCGTGCAATAATAAATGGCTTACAGATAAATCGCCCAAGACTTTAAAGCGTAATTCATTATTTAAACCAGCGCCTTTCCTGACGCAAAAGGCAGAACGAAGCTGTAACGCATGTAAAAGGCGCTGCGAACGCTTTATCTTTTAACGGGAGAGGATGGTGGTAATGAATTCACGGCCTTCCGTACATGCGCTCTCTTGGTCAAGCCGAGTGACGTCACGGCGGCAGTGAACAGGCCTGAAAATATTTTTCTAGGTGGCATTGGCTGTACCGTCATGTTGTCTGGCAAGTCTGGCCAGAATATTGAGCATTAAAAGGAGCACGCGATAGGAAACGCCAGTCTTGCCGTGTCAGCCTCTCGCAGTCTGTCATCAATCGAAACATGTTCGACAAGTGTTCGATGTCAATGCGCCAAGAGATGGTTAATGCGCTAATGGACGGAAGTCCAGCACGGCTGTAGACAGCAAGATAATGAAACTAATTCAACTACTGCGTTAAACATAAGTTAACGTCTGCTCGTGTTACTTCCTGATGAGTTGGCCAGAATGTTGAGCATTAAAAGGAGCACGCGATAATAAACGTCAGTGCTGCCATGTCATCATCTAGCTGTTTGTCGTCAATCGAAACATGTTCGAACAAATGTTCAAAACATGTCCGACAACAAATTTTCGATGCCAATCCGATGAGATGGTTAATGCGCTAATGGACGGAAGTCCTGGACGGCTGTAGACAGCAAGATAATGAAACTAATTCAACTACTGCGTTAATCACAAGTTAACGTCTGCTCGTGTTACTTCCTGATGAGTTGGCCAGAATGTTGAGCATTAAAAGGAGCACGCGATAATAAACGTCAGTGCTGCCATGTCATTATCTAGCTGTTTGTCGTCAATCGAAACATGTTCGAACAAATGTTCAAAACATGTCCGACAACAAATTTTCGATGTCAACCCGATGAGAAGGTTAATGCGCTAGTGGACGGAAGTCCTGGACAGCTGTAGACAGCAAGATAATGAAACTAATTCAACTACTGCGTTAATCATAAGTTAACGTCTGCTCGTATTACTTCCTGATGAGTTGGCCAGAATGTTGAGCATTAAAAGGAGCACGCGATAATAAACGTCAGTGCTGCCATGTCATCATCTAGCTGTTTGTCGTCAATCGAAACATGTTCGAACAAATGTTCAAAACATGTCCGACAACAAATTTTCGATGTCAATCCGATGAGATGGTTAATGCGCTAATGGACAGAAGTCCAGCACGGCTGTAGACAGCAAGATAATGAAACTAATTCAACTATTGCGTTAAACATAAGCTAACGTCTGCTCGTGTCCGCCTCGGTGGATCAGTGGCTAGGGTGCTCGGCTGCTGACCCGAAGGTCGCGGGTTCGATCCCGGCCGCGGCGGTCGCATTTCGATGGAGGCGAAATGGTAGAGGCCCGTGTACTGTGCGATGTCAGTGCACGTTGAAGAACAACAGATGGTCAAACTTTCCGGAGCCCTCCACTACGGCGTCCCTCATAATCACATCTTGGTTTTGGGACGTAAAACCCCACATATTAAAAATTAACGTCTGCTCGTGTTACTTCCTGATGAGTTGGCCAGAATGTTGAGCATTAAAAGGAGCACGCGATAATAAACGTCAGTGCTGCCATGTCATCATCTAGGTGTCAAATTTTCAAAACATGTCCGACAACAAATTTTCGATGTCAATCCGATGAGATGGTTAATGCGCTAATGGACAGAAGTCCAGCACGGCTGTACACAGCAAGATAATGAAACTAATTCAACTACTGCGTTAAACGTAAGTTAACGTCTGCTCGTGTTACTTCCTGATGAGTTGAACAGAATGTTGAGCATTAAAAGGAGCACGCGATAATAAACGTCAGTGCTGCCATGTCATCATCTAGCTGTTTGTCGTCAATGGAAACATGTTCGAACAAATGTTCAAAACATGTCCGACAACAAATTTTCGATGTCAATCCGATGAGATGGTTAATGCGCTAATGGACAGAAGTCCAGCACGGCTGTAGACAGCAAGATAATGAAACTAATTCAACTACTGCGTTAAACGTAAGTTAACGTCTGATCGTGTTACTTCCTGATGGGTTGTACTTCCTGCTATATTTTGGTTATGCGTGCTGTGCCGTCATGTGGCCTGGGAACTCTGGCCAGAATGTTGAGCATTAAAAGGAGCACGCAATAGTATGCGCCAGTCTTGCCGCGTCAGCCTCTCGCAGTCTGTCATCAATCGAAACATGTTCGACAAATGTTCGATGTCAATGCGCCAAGAGATAGTTAATGTGCTAATGGACGGAAGTCCAGGACGGCTGTAGAGAGCAAGATAATGAAACTAATTAAATTACTGCGTTAAACGTAAGTTAACTTCTGCTCGTGTTATTTTATGATGAGTTGTACATCCTGCTGTACTTTCGTTATGCGTATTGTACCGTCATGTGGCCTGGCAACTCTGGCCAGAATGTTGAGTATTAAAAGGAGCACGCGATAGTAAACGTCAGCCCTGCCTTGTCAGCCTCTTGCTGTCTGTCGTCAATGGAAACATGTTAGAACAAATGTTCGAAACATGTCCGACAACAAATGTTGGCTGTCAATCCGACAAGAGGTAATTAATCTGCTAATGGACGGAAACCCAAGACCGCTGTTGACAGCAATATTATGAAACTAATTCAACTACTGCGTTAAACATAAGTTAACTTCTGCTCGTGTTACTTGCTGATGATTTGTACTTCCTGCTATATTTTGGTTATGCGTGTTGTACCGTCATGTGGCCTGGCAACTCTGGCCAGAATGCTGAGCATTAAAAGGAGCGCGATAATACACGTCAGTCCTGCCGTGTCAGCCCCTCACTGTCTGTCGTCAATCGAAATAAGTTCGAGCAAATATTCTAATCATGTCCGAGAGTGTTAATGTGCCAATGCATGGAAGTCCGAGACGGCTGTAGACAGCAAGATCATGAAACTGATTCAAAGACTGTGTTAAAGGTAAGTTGACTTTTGCTGGTATTACTTCCCGATGAGCTTCTACTTCCTGCTATATTTTCGTTATGTGTGTAGGGCCTGATATTCAATAGGGGCGCGCTAATATATCAGTTAAACAGATCGGTAATATTTCGTCTCAGGATATTGATCAACAAAATCTTGAACGACGCCTCTGCTTGAAAATACAGTGAAAATAACTTCCTCTGCTTGGAAATGCTTCACAAGCACACGCGTCCTGTTTCATACGTCAGAATACATGTAATATTGCGTGGTACAAGCATACATTGCCATCGGGCGTCACAATACGTGAATATCATAACGACTTCGTGGTTTAAGGCCGGCCATCCATTACAAAAGGCACACACGTTACTGCGCGTATTCCCTTAAGACCGCGTAGTGGGTGCACAGCAAGTCCGAAAAGATTTCACGCGCATATATGCTCGTGGTTTAAAGCATGCTACCTATTACATAGGGCACACACCTTAGTGCGCGCATTCTGTTACACACACGTAGTGGGTGCATTGATACTTCGAATAACATATCACACGCACAGACGTTCTCTCGAGCCACCGGGCTCTTGACACGCTTTTGATGGGCAAGCACTACGGACAGGATATCGCTATCGCGTTCAACACTTAAAGGCGAAGCTTAAAGGGACACTAAAGTGAAACAATGACTTGGTTTAGGTTGCCAAAATGCACTCTGAGAACTCTAATGTCATATGTTTCATTATCATAGGTTCATTATTAGCGGAGAAAATCAAGGTTAAAGTTTTATTTTTTTTAAATTTGGCGCCGATATCTGCGCGCGTGACGTCAGAGATTCCAAATGTATTTTTCGTATTTTCGTGACATTGGCTCGATGAAATTTTCTGAAACTTCGTATGCTAAGTCTATGGCACCCACAGATGACAATGCACCTCATTTTTATTGATTAGAGACTACGTAGGACTCAGTAGACGCCTTCAGAATCCATGACGTCACGGTGTTTGGTGCGGGAATCTAAAGGTGGCGTCATCCATCCGCATTTTCTTTTCGCGTGTTTTCTCGCTTACCAAGCGTCGTGTCGCGGTAAGAGTGGTGTTTTCGGGATTGTGAAATTGCGCTTAATACGCGAAAAATCGTTTTCCCCTTTAGTGTCCCTTTAAGGGTCGCCCAATTTTTCATGGTTTTTCTAAACACTTGTGTTTGATATACTTGATCTATGGTATGAAGGTTAGTTTAGTGTCGAATATTAGGCCCAGGAAGTTATGCTCAGTCTGTACAGACAGATGCAGACCGTGCAGGTCAATGTCAGGATCGGGATATAGGCTCCGCTTCCTGGAGAATAAGGCGCAAGTGCTCTTTTCTGGGTTCAATTTGTACCCACTTTCGTCTGCCCATTTAGACACCTTATTCAAACTAACTGATCCTGCCGTTCACACATTCAAAGGTTGCACGATTTGAAAGCGACCTGTACATCGTCGACATATGTGCAATAAAACATACTGCGTGGGATGGACGGAGGCAAGGAATTCATTTTGATATTAAAAAGTGGACAACTCAGTATGCCACCTCGCGGCACTCCTGTTTCTTCGACATATGTTCGGGACAAAACAGTGCCTACTCGAACACAGAATGCCCGATTGGACAAGTAACTTTCAATCATGGTCAACATTCTGCCTCGCACATCTATATGTGAGAGGTTTCGTAATACGCCAAACGCTATATAGTGTCATAAGCCTTTCCCATATCGAGAAACACAGAAAAAAAATTGGTTATCGACGAAAGGGTCCCGACTTCTGAAGGAAAAATTGTAGCGCAGAGCAACACACGGACAGACAAAGAGCACGGGACTGGTCCCGAATTTGTGCCTCGATGCGTACAAGGTGGTCAGTGGTGTATTTAGCCTCTCGAAATCCGCACTAGTATGAGTCCAGCAAATTGTTACAAGGAAGTTTATTAGTCGCCTGCTTGTCATCTTTGAGAAAACCTTGCATAGACAGCTTGAGCGAGCTATAGGCCTGTAATATGAAACTAAGGATGGGTCCTTGCCCTGTTTAAAAAAAAGGAACAATAATGGCTTCTTTACTGGCAGAGGGCATCTCGCTGGAAAACCAAACAGTATTATGCAGTGAAAGGAGGGATTTTGGAATTTCAGAGGGGAGATGCTCCAACATTGCATATACTACACAGTCGGAGCCTCGGCGGATTTATTGCAGCAGTTTAGCGATGCCTGTAGCTCAGCTAAGCA